>BMAO01037486.1:0-18665 GCA_019973975.1 Trichonephila clavata | reverse complement strand
AAGGGGCTAGTGGATACATACTATATATAAGGCAAAATTCCATTGCAACCTCATGTGGATACACGGCTTATTTAGGTGCCCAACCAATGTGTAACCAGCACAGAAAACATTTTAAGGTAGATTTTCCTTTATTGAGATTGTATAAAGTTACAAAATTTCTGGGTTACAAAAATTTGAAAAAATAGGAAAATTAGAATTAAAATTATAAATCTTTGTGAAAATACTCTAAATGTTACTTAGTACAAAAAGCTTTTCCACATTCGTGCCATAAGTTGTTCCATTTATTTATTCATCACAAAATGAATACGCGTATCAAACACTGTTGTATTCATCGGTTTCCGGCAAATATTTCATTTACTATCACTTTCGTTGAAATCCAACGACGATGCCATATTGGTAAGAAATAGTAAAAATGAACTGCAAAAATAATTATACAAACTTCAGAAAGCGAAACGTAACATGAACGAATGTGCGCCTTAGCCAGCGTCGAAGGGAAAAATGAAATGTGCATCATAACGTCGGGTTAGTATCATTAGAAATCTGGGATTCGCTAACAAGCTAGAACGCGCGGTGGGTAGTCAAGGATTAATATTTCTTACGGAATCCGAAGAGTTAATCTGGGAAAAGGTATGAATTTTTGGAGCTGTAAGTTTTACTACATAAACAGTTTAAAATTTTTGTAACATGGTTTCCTTCGCTATATTTACACTTTTAATGGATTTCGCAATAAATTCTACGTAGTTTTTAAATCGCTTAAGCAATGGCTTAGCAATAAGCATGGCTTCTCATTATATGTTTTTATTCTTTGAAATAAATACCAACATAAAATGCACAACTTACAACAAAAGAATTCAAAATTAAAGTGTTACGCAAAAAGCAAAAAGAGATACATTTTTCTTTATCAATTTTCAAAACATTCTAAACATGGCAATAAGTCTCTTGAAAGGAAAACAAAGTAGCTGTCTTTCTCCAGAACCTGCAACCCTCTCAACAACTTATCGTTCTGAAGTTATGAATCACAATAAAATTGGAAAACATTCGCAGCTGTTTCACTAAAGCGTAAGAATCTGTTCGGCGCACAAGTCGAAAATGAAACATCAACAATGGCCATGCAAATCACTACGGAATGCTTCATATTGAAATTGTGTTGACGAGTATTTATCACCAAAATGAATGACAGACCGAACTTCAAACGCTTTTAAATTTCCAAAAAATTTCATTTCTATTCCGTCTAGTATCTCAAGAAAAACAGTTCCATATAAAAACTTCAATATCAGCCTAGTCTTTTGGTCAGTTGTCAGCAACGATGCGCTCTCCCAAACCTGTTATTTATTTATTGTTACTTTTTTTTCATCCAGTTTTTCTTGGACAGGTTGCAGTTATGAAATTCTTTCTTAGAGATTTTGTCAGTTGCAGCCATGTTCGGTATCCCGGTTTCCTTGACAACGCATCGTTCCTTTTGCCTTTTCCCTTGGTGTCTTTGTTTTAGAGAAGACACTTAGGATAGACGATGAGTTGACATTTTGGACCATAAAAATGCTCTTTTATGTAAGCATGTGCTATTATTTTTTTTTATCTCTAAAAGATTTATTTGGTGTTTTAATTTTTTTTAAAGTTGGTTAAAAAAGTTGTGTTTTATATTAGTTGCATTTGGCAGCAAGAAGAGGGAAAAAAGATTGATGCGTCTGCTGCTCATGTCCCTGCATAAATAAAAAGTAAATTAGTATTTTTATATTCGCTTCAAACTATTTATTGCTATGTGTTTTTTTTAAATCAAAACTAATAACAAATAAGTGGAAATGGGGTAAAATTAGTGAGAAATACAAAATTAGAACACTTGAATAGTTGCCTAAGATTTAGAAAGCTTAAAGGTTTTTGAATTTTTATTATGTTATGTTGAATGGGTGTTTAATGTTATTTCTTTCATACTTACTATTTTAAACAATTAGGTTAATAATTTTTATATGTTTCCGAGTGAACTATGTAATCCCTTACAAGTATAAAACTTTAAAAGTGCTTTGGTTATCAGTTTTCAATTGGACAAAGAAATATGAAGGAAAAAATTATATTTCTTAGGATCTTTTATAATGTTGTCGATTATAAAACATTATTCATCAGTATTCTGTATTATGATTATGTTCGGAACCTGAGTTTGAAAAAGGGTATAAATTAATTTAGTTTTTCGCGACCCTTAACTGGCTGGTGAAGTTTGGGACACCGAATGAACAGATATTGTTACAACAATAGCTAAGTTTATTTGGTTTATCAATTTCTTATAAAGCAATACTATAAACCGAGGGAACGTCAAATTAAATGTCTACCCAAAATTCTTAAGAAAATAATTCTGCACTTAACTGAGTGTGATTCGGTGTACAGGTCTCGCCCGAGTCAACAGGATATTCCGGTCTAAAGCCTCTTTTTAATTACACCAAGGGCTTACCGCTCATCCGGTGTAGTGGTTAGTGACTCTGACTGCTGTGCCGTAGGGCCTGGGTTCGAATCCTGGAGAAGGCATGGCTGTTTGTAAATGAACAGTGCCTTTGCGGCATGCGTGTGCTCTAAACAGCCGTCTAGCCGCAAGTCCTCTCGTGAGGTTGGTGGATATGGAAGAGAAGTAGAAAGCCTCTAGCCACCTGAAGAGTGTTCTCCCTCTAGATTGGAATGGAACCAACCCAAATCGTGCTTTTACCTGATTGGTGCTCAAAGCTACGGCTAACTACAGGGGTACTCCTAACCCGTTGCCACGATGAATTTCGTGGGCCTTGATCTGATACTAATACTTTGCAACGTGCATTTAATTTTTATAAATTATCTTAAAAATAACAATATTGGGATAAATCATTAATGTGCACAATATGCAAAACGTATACTTACACATATATAAGCCTATTGAATAGTTAATTCTAAATTTAAATTATTCGTTTTGATTTTACTGAATGCAATTTAATCTTTTACAAGAGGCAATTCTATATCTTTTTTAGAATTAATATCTCCAATCCAAATATTTTCTAACTTCCTTTGAATAAGTAATATATTGAAGTCCTTTTTATTTCAGATTTCTAAGAAAATTCTTGGCAGTATGAAATGTTATATTAACCAGTTATACTATCATTAAAAATCTGATGAGAAATTCATTGAACCATTAAATTTGCCAGACACGCCAGAGTTTTTAAAATATAGTTTATGAAACGTAGTAAATATTTTTTGTAGTATTGCGAACTAATCTCAAATAAGCTTTTCTTTGTATACATACTTCGTGTGTCTGAGAAGATATTAAATATCTGTAAAATAATTAAAACTGTCAAGTTAAAATTTTTCTTTATCCTTGCAGTAAATAAACCTTTGTGCGTGTGTGTGGGAAAATTGTTATTCAAAATATAGTTTTTCTAATTTTTTAACTAGTAATTAGTTTGAAAGCAAAATGAAATCTAAATTTTAGACTGAAGTAGCACACACACATTTTATCAAAAAAATTAAATATTTACTCAAAAATCCTTTTTATGAATCTGTTAATCTAATCAATAGACATAGAATGTTTTGATAAATTTTAAAATTGAAAATAGTTGTAAACTGGATTTAATGAGATTTATTAACAAGCATAAAATTTTATCTTACTTAAAAGCATAAAGTGAAAATTTCATTTTAGATTAATTAATACTTTCTTAGTAATAGTGTGGTGGCGGGATTCTACCTGGGACCCCGCTCACTCTGCCCGGCGCGTCTCTAAGTGTGGGAGGAAACATAGCATCACCAACAAACGCCATAATAACAAATATATTTATTCAAGTATGAAAAACATTTAAACAATCACAAGTTTAACTATAAGAAGAAACATAGGAGTGATTCCTAAAACGTCGATTAATCCTAATACTCAATTCTAAGTAAACCCGACTACCAGAAATGGACAAGGAGAACGACCACTAACTAACCTCAAGCCGGTACTGAATCTACTATCTTAAATCTAATATTTTACACCTTTTAAACGCGCGCTAAGTTCGTGAAGTAATTCTCCGATATTAACTTACTTGACAGCTTGGCGGCTCCTTCTCCCTATTACATCTACAAAACCTATAGACTTTATATAGTCGAACTAATTAACATATATCTATCTCGTGTTTTTCCTGAAAAGGCTGTGAATTAGTATAAATGCTAGCCCCAAAGTTTCCCAAGAGGATTAGTTCGAAAATCTCGTGAATAGCCCCGTCAGAATAGGTCGAAATCTTATATGTCATTTTTTTTTAAAAGGTAAATTCTGAAAATGGGCTATTTTTGAAATCTGACTTTTTACAATCTTGGTTAAAAAATGCTTTTATAACATTTTAACCCTGAAATTTTTAGATAAATTTTGCAAAGCATTTGCTTGGAGAATACCTTGTATAAAATTATTATATTCTATTTCTATTTTGAGGCATTTTGTGTAGTATCAAGTCCAAATACATAGATTTTGATCTATTCATTTAATCGTTTTTATGTAGAACTCAAGAGGTATTTAATGTATTTATGAATCATATGTAGGGAGAAAAGGCGTACTATATCAAAAAAGAAATTATTCTTTTAATGTATGCGAAGTTTCTTAATTATTATCTCCTTTGTTATATGCATCCTAAAAAAAGCTCTTTCTTCAATTTATTTTTAAAAAATATTTTGTAATTACATAATAGGAGTTTCAAAAATCATTTGAACAGATTCATTTCAATTAATTTGAACCAGATCAATTGTTACAATTATAATATTTATTCTAACAAATTTACCAGAATGACAATGCTCTTTTTAAAAGAATAAATTTTATGACAATGTTCTTTTTAGAAGAATAACTATCATGCAAATGCTCTTTTTAGAAGAATAACTATCATGACAATGCTCTTTTTAGAAGAATAACTGTTATGACAATGTGTTTTTTTAAATAATTGACTTACATATATATAGGCTGAATATACGTCTTATCGGATTTAAATAGAAATGAAACTCACAGTTCAAGACTCATGAAATGCATATTCAATGACGTATACGAAAGTTTGTCAAGGGGGGGGCTTCCAGGGTTGAAAGTTCGTTTTCGTATCAAACCTCAAAACGCCGCCAAACATATTCTTTTGATTTCGAGGATTTTTGGAAAAAAAACAGTAAAAAATAAATAATAGAATTAATAATTAGCATTAATTAATATAATAATTTGTTAAAAATAAATATTTAATTAAATTTTATGTACTATATACACATAATTATCATCAATCAAAAACAATCAAGAGCTATGAGGGAGGGTGGGGGTACCGACCCATGACTGAATTGTGTGCGTCCTTGTTGCACAAGGTGCATACCCTTGTGGCGCACCCTTGTGTGCGCCACTGTTCATATTACAATGCTTTTCTCTCACCTATCAATAAAATATGTTAATTATAAATAAGAATTTCTATATTTTTACAATTATTGATAGATTATTTTCTGTTGTTTAATGCACTTTAGACAACTATTTAATTGGGAAAGTTACGAAAGTTACGAAGTTACGACACTATTAATTTGGCATGGTACGATTTAAGCAAAAATTTAAAAAAATTTAAGGATTTTCAAAACTTTTTTGGTTGTTTCCTATGTGTGTATACTATGTAAAACAGATTTTGGGCTCAACATTTCATAAAAAGCTAGCCATTTAATTTTTTAAGGAAAAAACTTAAAATATTTGAAGAGATTTTAAAATGCTATTCCTCCTGCAAAAATTTACATATACGCATGAAATTTGATTTACAAGTACGTCAAACTATGCTTAACAACAGATGGTATGGGTTTTCCGATAACATAAATGGCATTCGTATATTACTTCTTTTTATTAATGCTTATGAAAATTCCTTAAAAAATTTACAAATTCAGAGTTCAATTAATTTTAAAAAAATAAGTATTGCTTTGATTAAAAAATGCATACCAACTTTTGGTGCATGTACTATTAGCAATGGGTAAAAAAATTCAAAGCATTTGGCACAATAGAAAAAAAGCCTTAGCATTTTAAATGAAGACAAACAGGATATTTTATCTTTCCGAGATAAGTAAGTTTAAAGTTTTGATTTGCTATAGGGATGTGAATAAAAACGAACGTAAAAGCTATCATAATTGTGTGTTTTTCAAGTGTAGAGTTTTCAAATTTTGTCAGGTTATAGAAAGGTGTATAAAAAATAATTTAAGCTAAAAAAATTAAATTTGATTTTTTGACCGATTTTTGTCAATTGAATCGTACTGTGTTCCCTTAACGATTTTACTCATAATATAACTCAATACCACAAACATTCATATATATATATATATAAATATTTCGCATACAATTTTTCAATAATACTCATGTAATTACCATATTGGTTGATTTATAAGCCAAAGGGTTATGTTTTTTCATGCTGCACCAAAAATAATTGCTAATTCCCCACACACACACAAAAAAAAAAGAAAAAGATCGTGCATAACGACGATTAAACAAAATTTTGTAAAATTAAGGAAAGAAGCAAAGATAAATGGAACGACAAAGGTGAAGATTTTAAAATAGTGACAGTTCCTGAGAGCATCCCCGTGAAAGCATCATTTGGTTTTAACAAAAACAAACCCTTTAGGTAGAAGAAAAAATATAGCTTTGGTACTTTTTTGGTTTGCGAACTATATACAGCAGAGTACCGAAAACTCGACCTATTGTAGGCTGAAGGGTGGCCGAGTTATCGAGAAAGAGATTAAAAAAAAGAATACTACGTTTATTTCCTGAGAAAATATTGAACTGCACTTGTGTACGTATACTTTGCTTGAGAATTTAACAGAGCAAAGTATACGTACTTTTACAAAAGTATGCGTACAAAGTAGACGCACAGTACTTTTCCTTAAGCAAAGGAAAAGTGCGTACTTTAGGCAGAAAAAAAGAAGGCAGGAAATTGCACGAGATTACACGAGGTGTTATTTCTAGCAGCAAGGGTGGGGCCGTGTTATCCGGACTGTGGGGTAATCGAGTGCCGAATTTTCGGGACTCTACTGTACTTACCTTAAAGACTGTAAGCCGTCTAAGCTTTCATTCCTAAAATAGAATAATACACATTCATTGCAACTAACACCAGTTACATGTCTAGTTCGACTAATCCATAATAAACTAATTAATACAGTAACTTACGGATTTATTTCCCTTAGCTAAGATGCATTTTATCTATATATTAAATTCTTTATTATTCCTACTTTATTGAGGAAGAATCCTAGAAAAAAATTGATGTAGTTCATGGCAGTGTTTCTAAAACTGTAGGGCGAGCCCCCTTTGAGGGGCGTGATAACCCTACGGGGGGGCGAGCATATTGAAAAGACAAAAACAAAAAGTTATTTTAAAAAATTATTTATTTACTGAAAGTAAACAAACAAAGAACATTCTGACATAATAAAAAGTAAAATACACATTTACACTGATATAATACACTTATAAATCTATCAGTACTGCACAATGTATTTTATAATTAATTAAACAAAACTAAGTTAAGAACAAGTTTATATTAATTACCAGTGATCCCACGGGCTTCTCATAGATAAAATCATATGCAAAAATTAGCACTTATCTTCATAATTTGTACGGTTTATAATTAATCTTTTAAACGTCGATTAAAAACTACGTGATCTCCTCAATGTCATCATTTAATACATAGACGATCGTAAGTGGCGAATTCGGAAGGGGTGGAGTAGAAAAGCAAAAAATAAGCAGATTCTCTGAAATAAGTAAATCCTTCGCAAACACTATAAATGTGATTTTATTGCATTCCAAAGCTTTCGGAAAATTTTTATCGACGGCAGTTTACAGAAAAGTTCGCATTTCAAAAACACGTATATATACGTCCCAGGCAATAAACCCACTGGTTGAGTGAGACGTTTATATACGTCTACGACACTTAAGAGGTTAAAGCTGTGTTGTAGGTTTAGCATCAAAGTATAATATTATTTAATTCAATTCATTGTTATTGTATGAAGAGGGGGGGGGATGAAAATTATGATTGAATATTGGGTCGCAAATATTTAAAGTTTGAGAAGCACTGGTTCATGGGGTTTTCATAAAAACAATTATTTAGATATTTAAAAGTTAAAAAAAAGTAATCTTATAAATATACGACATACGGAAATAGTCAATAGCACTCGAGTATTTCGTAATAACTGCTCTAAAATTTAAACTTCAGTTAAAATAATTTTAGCCCAAAAATATGTGTAGATTTTTAAAAGTACTTTTAAACGCAGTTGTATAAAACCATCGAATTTTTAAAATCTCACCATAGTTATTAAGCATGTCCAAGGTTCCATATATCTTTATATACTTTTAACATTATTTTCATTATTGCTCATATATTTTTCTCACAGCATATTCAAAGGAAAGTATTGTAGAGTAAGGAAGAATTCAAGTGAAGTTCGAGTAAAGTGATTGCCAATAGAAAATTTGATTTGATCATACCCTGCAGAAAACGGAACCTTGTATATCTTGACCGGAAATTAAAAATGTTATAAGAAGAATAAGAAGAAAAAAAATTTTTCCTTTCCCCCAGAAGAGTTTTCATTAAAGCACTTATTTTCACAGCAACTATTCCATAAATTTAGACAATATAAAAGCCAGTTTTTGACCATGTATATAATTTCTTTATAAAGATCACTCAAATAAGCTTATTTTAACAAATTGAAAATAAATTATTAATTTAATAAAGGAGCATTTTTAGGTGGTGTCAGTTTCTTACATCACTTTCTAAAAGAATGATTTTTAAGTTATAAAAGATTTTCTCTTAAAAATGAGTTGATACTTCAAATGTATAAGTAAAAAAAAAAAAAAAAAACTACGTAATTAAATTTTTAAATTAAAAAAAGTTAAATATTTAATGAAAGAATAATTAAAAATATTTATATAATCCAGTTTTTACGTATTAAAGCATTTAATTCCAACTATATAAGAACTATACAAATATTTAATTCCATGATGATATTTGTTGGTTGTGTTATATTAATGTCAAATACACACATAATCATTTTTATCTATTCTACATTAAACTATTTAACAAACTGTACTGTATCATGATTTAAAATTTTTTATCATTGAGTTTCTTTCCATAATTTTTTCTTTCAAAGTGTTTACATACAGAATAAAATTTCACAAGTAATTTGCATTTTTATATGCGAAGGTAGATCAAATGAAAAAAGCAATTCTTCGAGAGCTGCAGTTGCCATAGCAACCATGGAAAGTTATTTAGAGGTCAAATAATCGTTTGAAAAATATCGTTTTATTTTTTAAATTTTAATTTATTTAGTCTTATTGTTAGTACGATGAATAAACACGAAATACTAAATACAAAAACATCACGGCGAATAATTACTAAATTTTTTCATAAACGAAAACTTCACATCAAATAAATCCAATGCCTAGTAGAGTAATGACACTATATCCAGGAATAAAGTATATAAATGGAGTAAATTGTTCAAAAATGGTTGTAAGGAGCTTGAAAATTTCTTAAGGAAAATGACATAATTCATAATAAGCAATCTAGAACAAGTCTAAGAGGATTAAAAATTTAACAAATTCATGATCTTACTTTTGCTAACAGACGAATAACAAATAGTGATACATTGGAGATGCTACAAAAGTACACAATTCATTATTTAAAATAAGTTATAATTTTACAAAAGTCAGTAAGACTCGAATTTTGAATGCAAATCAGAGAATGGCAAAGAACAGAAATTTGTCAAAAATTATTTAATCGCTTTGAAGCAAAAGAAAATATATTTCTGATGCGAATTTCAACTCGTGTGAAATTTTGATACTTGTGGGCGTAACTTGTGATGATAATTGTGAGCTTCATTACACTTCTGACCCAAAACAATCCTTAGTAAACACACAAAAAGTGAAATTGTTTACTAGAGGCAAAAACCAGTTTATCTGCTGGAAGATTATTCATTACTGTTTTTTTTAGAATCACAGGGTTTTGCATTCATCTATTTTCTTTAAGACTGAAGTACAATTAATTCAGCGTTCATTTCTGAAATAAAAACAGCATTTCGGTCGGAAACACATTCCACTGCATTCAAACGAACCAAGATCTCGCACACATCTGTTGTAACACATATAAAAATAAATTACAGCTATTTCATCGGACAACACTTAAACATCCGTCTTTAGTCCAAATTTAGAATCTTTCTAATGCCATTAGTTCCCAAATTTATTGTACCCATAGACCCCTTTTGTACGCAAAATTTGATCATGAGCCCACAAGTGAAATAATAACTCTATTTCGATACATAATAGAAAAATTATAAATTAACTTTTGATGACCTGAAAATAGTAAATGAAAATGAAAATGATAAATATTATGTAAGACTATTTTATAAATAAACTTTCTAAAATAAGTATAATTTTGGTTAGTAAATTTGTATTCAAGATATCAATGATATTCCAAAATACTTATGTAACGTACTTGTATCATCCTCTTCTCAATTCATATTGATTTCTGAGTAAAATTAAGAAAAATTTGTTACTTTTACTTCACATTTTGGGACCTGGCATTATACAAAACTGTTAATTACATGTACGGCTCTATTATGCTGCTATATTTTAGTTATTAGACAAGTTATTGTATGTAGCCGTGATATTACGTTCCTATTTAAACCTGCATAGACGGCCGCAATGGCGTTCGGACCGATTTCCACTGCGATGATTGTCATCATTTATATTTTATCAACCTATCTGCAATATGTTTAACTCTAAAATTGAAATTTTTAATACCAAAACATCATGACTAATGTATGTTAACTTTCATAATATTGGAAAAATGGCAAAAATATTTTACTTTATATTATACCTTTTTCACATCCCTATTTCTCATGCACTCCAAATCAATTTTATTTTGTCAAGCACCCCCCCCCCCACACAAAATCAATTTTAATTTGTCAACAATCCCCAGAAGTCAAAAGGAACCACTTTGGGGATTTACGGCTTAGACTAGGTATCGGCAAATTATGGCACGCGTGTCAGATTTGACACGCGGTACAATTCTTAGAGATTTACTCTACAAATTTGTCCATTTTTAGTGGATAGAAATTGATAATTTTAAAATGGACTTGTTGAAATAATATCTTCAGAGTTAGGGAAAGCAAACTTATATACGGAATTATGAAAAAATCTAGAAAATAACTAACAATAAATCGACAGCTATATTTAAAATTTTTTGATGGTGTTTCTGAAGAGATTGAAGTGTTTGAAGAAAATCGCATGCGTTCTGCTGTCCGCTTTTGGTTCTACTTATCAATGAGAACAAATCTTTTCAAACATGAAAAATATTTTGAGTCCGCTAAGAGGTTGCTTAACAACCGAGCTTTCGGAATTGTAAAATTGAAAAACACATATTATACCCCTGATATTACGATATGAGGTAAAAAGGTGCAGGGACACGGTTTGCATAAAATAAAATTATTTTTTAACTATTTTGAAGGACTACTTAGATTTTATGTTGCTTATTTCTTATTTTAACACATATGTTTAACAGATACATAATGCATAATAAATGCCCGATTGTTATTTATGTTAAAGGAATAGTTAAATTTTACGTTGAATATATTTATTTTAATAAATATATTTAAATAATGCAGAATTAACGTATAGTAAAGATCTAAATCTGTAATCTTCACCGCTATTTCGCAACTGTGCATGGATTGCCACGCGATTTGAATTGTTTCAAATATTTGCTTCAGTGAGGAACCCTGAATCGTATTTGGCACAACACAGCTACAAGTTTGTTAACCCCCTGGTTTAAATCCTTAAAAAAAGTGTTAAGCAGAGAATTTTTTTATATTTTTTTAAAATTATTTATGCAGAATGAGATAGGCGAGCTTATGCCCGATTGGCTTCCTTCACACGTCCAAATTTTTTTTATCATGCATGAAAAAGAATCCCAAAATTTTGAACATTTTCATGTATTTAATTTTAAGGGATGTATGGAAAAATATACATAAAAAGTGTAATTTTATTAAATAATTTTTCAGAAAATACATTTTATAGTGTCTCGTTTATATTTGTTCCATTCTCTTATTTTTTTAATACCAATAAAATTTCAAAATTAAAACTCTATAAAAAAATGAAAGATTTCCATATTAATGTGTTGCGTTGAATTCGTATGATAGATTCTACAGAAGTTTTTTTTTTCTATAACAGTAAAAGCAAAAAAACAAAATATTAATCAAACTTCACGCAACACGTTAAACTTTATAAAAGAGGCAGAAAGTGATTTCTTTAAAATAATACCAGTCTCTGAGAAACACAAAATTGCAAAGTTGTCAATAAAAGTGTTACAAATAAATATTTTTATATATCGTAAGTCAAACACTCTACATTTCTCTCCAAATTCAGTTCTGAAATTGACTGAGTGCCAAAAAAATAAAATATTTCTTCATATCTAATGAAAAAAAGGGGGGGGGGAACAGAAAACTTCACTTTTTGTCGATGTTGTTGTTCAGAAACACAGCTGCAATAAAGTTAGTTGAATAACAAATAACTAAATTCGTAAATCGCAACGAAACAGAATATTAAAAAAGAATGAAAGAAGAGAAGTTTATTTTGTTCACCGAATTTTAAAGATCTTTTCTCTGCCATAAACGTGGTGTTTAGCATTTACATATGTTTCGAACGCGGGAAACACTTCTGCATTATGCATGTTGGATTTCTCTGAATAAAATTACTGGGCAGTAGAATATTTTGTTCTGTGAATGAAACACACACACAAACGTACGAGTCAGTTGCTTCTAAATTTGAAAGGTAGAGATTTTATTGAAAACAAAAGTGAGCACTACACACTTTCCCCCTGGAAAATAATTCTTCTGTTAAAGATTTATTCAGTTAAGATGTTTTCTGAAGGAAGTGCAGTTTTGACGTTTGAAAAATGGTGCACCTTAAAGAACTCCCTTAATTTAGAAGTTTAGAAAAGAACAACGTAAATTGTATTACTTTCCTAAGAATGAATGGAATGGGGAAAATATTAATTCTTGTCGAATTAACGTGAATGAAATAAAAACGCTACAAGAGGGAAATTAAAACATATCTTTAAAAGAACACGAATAGAAAGAAGTCAAATAAAAATGGAAAAATGTTCTTTGCTACAAATAGCCTTCTTCATAATTAAATTTCTTCAAGCGATTTTTTAAAACAATCATAGGGTAAGAATATTTTTATTTTACATTTAGAAAACTGTAAACATCCTAGATTTATTCTATTTAAAGAATTACTATTCTATTAATGAAAGAATTAATCTACTGTTTAAGTGTAATGGCAACACTTCAATTTAACAAAATCCAGTGTATGTGATAATAAGTAAAATAAAAAAAATTCCAACACAAATCCACCGACAATATTTATTTTATTGCAAATATTCCATGAAAAATCGTATAATATAGCATTAACGAATTGTTAGAAAATAATTTTTAAGTAATAAAATTATATCAATAATTCTAAAAATTTAGTTTTTCCCCCCAATTTTTGTAAATGCAAAATATTATGCTAATGATATATATATATATATATATATATATTGGACTTTTCTTCTAAAAATTTAATTTTATAACATTTTCCTTTAAATGGGTGAAGAAGCATTGATTTCAATTTTGAAATATTTTCTTTTAGTCAATGTATGTCATTTTATGTAGAGGGAGGGCCAAGTAAGACCTACTAATGTTAAACACATATAACTTTTTATTTTTTGATATAATTATTTTTTTCTTATTGTAAGTTATAATTGAATTTTTGGAAATTCTTTGTGGAATCATACAGTACAAAACAAAACGTTAAATTTATTGAATTTTTCTATTCTTGTCAACGATCAATTGTTATGACGCAGCATAAATATCGGCAAAATTTTAATTCAAGATAACCTCTGACAGCCATCATGATTAGGAGTTTGGTCGATCGTTTTGAGAAACTTGGTTTAGTGGCCAAATATTTCGAGGTGCCCATCGAAATATTTGCACTGAAGAAAACATGAAAATTGTGCGCAGAGTGTTGTAGATGATCCATTTGTCTCAACTCGCCGTTGTCCCAGCCAATTGAGCATTTCCACAATGATATTACGTAGGACTTTAAAGTTGGATCTATATATACCCATATACTGCTACCACCTACAACGACAATATACGCTATTCGTTTTACACAATTAGCCACACAAACTGTTTTTTTTTTAATAATCGTTTGATGTCGGATGAAGGGATTTCCATTTAAATGGTCATGCCAACAAACAAAACTGTAGATTTGGGGCTCTGAATATCGAAAGACAACAAACTATCATCAGTTGCACCCATGTAAATGTATTGTTTGGTGCTATGCTATGGCTAATAGGGTTATCGGCCCATATTTCTTCGAGAATGAGGATGGAACGCCAAAAACAAATTCCGGGGCTTCTTACAGAACAACGATTGAAACCTTTTTGCGGCCAATGGTGAAGCAGAACCTTGTGTGGTTTCAACAAGATGGAACAACTGCTCACACTGCTAGGTAAACTATGGACGTGCTGCGTGAAATTTTTGGCAAACGTCTGATTTTAAAAAACTCAGATTTTCTTTGGCCATTTTGTTCGCCAGATTTTTACTGCGCCCGACTCTTTTTATGGGTTATTTAAAGAACAAAGTGTATGTTAATAAACCAGAGACTATTAGACAGCTGAAGCAGAATATTTGAGTCGAAATACTGAGCCCTCAAATAGAAACATTACGTGGTGTGATGGAAAAACGCGTTAAAAATAACCAATCTCTGTGTGACGGATCTATTCGCGTCCTTCCTCTAATAATCTTGGGAAATCTTTGGTTTATCAATTCGAATTTAATTGCAACGAATCCTCTGAAGAAGCAATCATGATAGCAGATTAGGTCAGATTTTAATAGTCTAGGTTTTCAAGCTAGAGATATTGAGATATAGAGAATCTGATTAGAGAGAGATTGCTACCGATCAGTATTATTTTATTTTATAGCGCGTCTCAGACATTAGGTAATTGAAGGTATTAAAGTGACGATTGGTCACCACAGTTAAATTAGAACTCAGATATTAGAGCAGAGGATTGATCCTAAGAAAGGAGAATCGATATTAAGAAATCTTCTCATAAGTCGCACCTCTCGTTGTTGACACTTCTGTTGCTCATATTAGAACATTCTTCTAGTTTGAATTTATAGAATTCTGTTTCTTGATAATTTGTGTGTTTAATCAATAGTTGAAAAGTAATATGGCGAGTCATTCTTCCCCTCCTCTACAGCACTAGGTGGGGTTGAAAGAAGATCTCAACCTTATATCTGTATTGAGAAAAATGATGGATATTCTTCTGGTCATATTTCCTATATAATTTCCCTAAATATATTTAATGTCAACAAAAATTAATCAAAATAAGTTATTATTACAGTTCTCCCTGTTAACATTATAGTAGGTCTTATTTGGCCCACCAGTACTTTGAAAGTCTTAACAGCAAATATGTTAATATAGTATTTTCTATACTGTTTAAAATTGTAAAATTTGAATATAACGAGACTTAAATGGATGATATGTATCACTTTCTTTGAGTGTTATAATGCAGTTTCATATATATTTTGAACTTTTATTGATTAAAACTATTTATAGGATTTTGTTGATAATAGTTTTTTTTCATAACAACCTTTTTTGTTAAAGAGTTGCTATATTGATTTCTGGCAACCCTATGAGAAATAATTTAGCTACCCATTTGAAAATTACTTGAAAATTAACAAAACAACCAACCTACACTTATATTTGAATTTTTTTTAGCCTTATGCATAAAATTATATATTTTCCATGAATTATAAATATGATATTTTCATAATTACAGTTACATTTAGGAGTTAAAAATTCAATTCACTTTAAATAAAACATTTATATAAGTCTTCAGATGCTGATTTTTCCTTTTTAGGAGACTTGGTACCCCAAAATGACCGCGAACTATTATTTTATTTTATTATTATTTAATCTTATTATTTGCATTATTATCTTTCGATTGATATATCACTTGTGCATGTCGGCAAAAATTAGAAGTTGGATAAAACTTCAATTGAAAAGTGTAAATTAAGAAATTAAGCAATTCAACCACGCCCCTTTTTGGAAAAAAAAGCGTTTTGATAAAAAATAATCTTTTTAAAAGTAGAAATAATAATTTTTAAAAAAAGAATGTGTAATGTATAAAACAGGTAATATCGAAGCATTACATGTAATTTTTTTTCTACTGAAATGTGTGCATGTAAAACATTTTTAATTACGTAATTTTATTCATGATTTCATAATTTCAGTTCTTATTCCTCATATATTTCTCACACAATTAGAATACTTCAATTTTATGTGAAGAAAAGAACTAAATTTCTGTTATGACAGAAAAAAATTTTCTTTTAAATTTTTCTTGAATCTTCTGTGCAATTATACTTTCTAAAAATTGATAATTTATAAAAAATGTATGGGTTGAAAAATACGAAAATGCAATTATTTTAAAGTAAAATATATCAGTTATGTCTTAAAGTATAGTTTAAGATTATTTAAACTTATTATAATTAATTTTTCTAGAATTATAAACTTTAAAGTGGTTTTTCTCAGTTTTTTTATACATTAGTGCATCAAAATGCTACTCCTTCACAATTATTTACCAATCACTTCATTTTTTTCTGCGCTTTGTGTATAATCATGTGATAAAATTAGGGACTCATTTAGCTGTAAACTGAATACTTTTTAAAAAAAAATTAAAATGTAGGAGATATTGACTTTTTGTTAATTTAAGCATGCATATCAACATTTTATTTGTTTTCTCCAAAACTAAGTTATCGTAAAATGATCCTAAAGTTCTTTAGAACATCCTTAAGATATTATAAAAAAATTTCAGGTCAAAAAATTATTATTACAAAAGGAGTAAAATTTTAAAAATCCAAATTTACTTGAATATTTTTATTTTTAAATTGTGTGAGTAATATATGAAAAATTTCATCTCGTATGATGTTTTTGAATAGAAAATTATATGAAATGCTAAAATTAATTTTTAAATACATAAAAGAATTGTTCAAAGGGAACCAAAAAATTCTCCTTAAGTTTCCCACATAACTAACCAAGAAAAATAAAAGGAATAATAACCAGGAAAGCAAGCTATAATCTATTCTCCTTTGGCCACCTTTCTGATTTACGAACTCTTCTAACTAGATATTAGAAAGATTTCTTCCTAATCTTCTCATTAACGATCGTGTCTTATTGCTATCCCCATTTTCTTCCACCAGAGGAAGATAAAGATGGAGTAAACATTAACTCCATTCTGATTCCCTCAGGCTTTATATTTACGATTCCACAACTTAGATTTATAAGCCTTATGTGCATTTTCGAACTATTTGAAATACTATTTTATGTTTATTTTCATTTCATTTCTATTACATTCGCCATAACTTAAGTTGTTTTTTTTGGTTTCTTATTCTTTATTATTTTTAAGAACTGTAACAAAGCAATTTATTATGGTTTATTGATATATTTATAAGGGTGATTTCAGTTTTTGAATTTTTGAAATATTTGAATTTGTTTCAACTAAATAAATGTTGGTTTTTTAAACTAAATTATACCCACAAATGATCATGAAGTGCTGTTCAAAGATGGGAATATCGTCGTATAGTGAATTTTATATTAAGAATAGAAAGAGTTTATAAATCAAGTTAAAGTTATATTTTTACTAGAAAAACTTAAAATTTAATCTATATGCTTATAAATATAGTATTTGAAAATTTTCTATCCACAAAACACTGCCGTAAGGCATTTTATGAATATTTTTATAGCGTAAAAAATATGTTTAGTTTTTATATGTTGTTTCGATAAAAATAAAACAAAACTAATTAACTAAAAAATAAATATTTATTAAAAATATCTGTAGGATATGAGAGATCTGTAGGATCACAGGTTCTCAACCTTTTTTGAACTGGCGCCCCCTTTTCTACTAAATATTTCGATACCGCCCCCTTTTCTAGTGAATATTACAATACCACCCCTTCCACTCTAGAGAATAAGAGTGTACATAATACATGGAGAAAACAAGATTTAAGTTTTAAAAAATATCCTTTTCATGATAAAATATATTTTTAATTTTATTTTTTCTAAAGCCTCAATTTTTTTACTTGCGAATCTGAAATAGCTATTGACAGATATATTTAAATGTGTGATATTATTATTTTAGTCATGATAGGATAGTGTTTTGGAATTGAAAACATGCTACTGAATTTTTCTTCTCATTTAAAGAGTGGAATAAAAGTTTTAGCTGACCTGCTATAAAGACAGGCAGGGGTTTTTATGATACAAGTAATTCATAGTAAACTATTGTTTCAAAATAAATATAAATTGACAGTTTCAGCCTTTAAAGATCACACGTTAATTCCTGGTTAAAATATTTAATTATGTTTCTTGGATAATATATGTAATGAATGCAGTGGATGAAACATTTTTACTGCCCATAGATAATAGACAGCAGATAATAGATGCTACGAAATTAAATTAACTATATCATTTAATTTAAGGTAAGTCTGAATGTAATGTAATCTCTAAGTTTTTCATACTTCTGATCTATCGAAATATGTGAATTTTCGTACATGTGATATAGAAATGATTTAATACATACAATCAACATATAAACAGTATTAAAGTTTACTTTTGTTAG
>BMAO01037485.1:0-63383 GCA_019973975.1 Trichonephila clavata | reverse complement strand
AATATCATCAATTATGGCATAAAAAGAGATTAGCCATGGGGTAGGATATTGTTCATTCAAAGATTATCGTATAATGTAGCTCATGGAAGTTAAATCTGACGGGGATCAAAGTACTCTACGTGGCGTTTTAGTGGAGAAAAGGGTGCCGACTCAAATGCCGATTTCGTCTTCTTACCATGGTTCAAAATTATAAAGCATTTTGATTGTATTTATTAGGGCCTTTGTCAAGCAATAATAAGTCTCTGGAAAACGTTCGATAAAGAAGTAAACATATTTGAAGCATACTTAATAGATATTCCTTCAGATTATTAAATATTCCGCATTTAAATAAATTATAATTTAAATAAACTAAAAAGCACCCTTTTATAGTTAATCGAATTGTTTAACTTAATCTTTTAGTCACCAATTATGGAATTAGATGCCAAATCTAGAAATGGGATCTGAAGTTAGTCGCCTGGTCCCGGATGAGATCTGAAAATTGGGAAATCATTAATCCTGATGATCCTGATCAGGACAATGCAGCAAAATTATTAAATCATTGTATTGTCATCGATTCTAGACGAGTGAGTACAGTTTCGAATTAATCTGACCTTTTAAGTGGTAAAAAATTGAGTTCAAACATTCCGTTACATACAAGTGAAGTTTATATAAAAGGGTGTTATATATCAAAATTTCTCTACAAGAGAGAGATGAATTAACATGATTAATACTTAAAAGAAAAGCAATTTCTAGATAACAAGGCAACAGAATTTAAAAAGAGATATGAAAAATTGAAATAACAGAGTAAAATATAAAAGAATGGATGCTTCAGTATTATCAACATTGCTGACTTAGGACAGCTTGTATACATAAAATTTTCCTTAAAAAAATTTTTCTGTATAAAAGTGGGGTTGAACATGTTTTTTGGCCAGCCATCCTTCCCCCTTTTCTGTTAATAATACCGAGCAAATACCAATTGAAAATAATGGATAGGAAATTTAAATCCATTATAAGAAAAAGGTAACTTACCTAAAAATTGCATACTGAAATGCAGAGCCCGCGCTAAATCTGAGTACAATTAACAAGTTATTGCCAGATTCTGGACCCAAATACAATTTCAAAACAAAGCAAAGGCTGAAAAATAGCACTTAGCAAAAGTATGAAAAGAATAGAAATAATAAAATAAGAATTGTAAACATACTACCATTATCTTAGACTCTTAATATAATTAAAAAGTTATAATAAATTTTTAAAAAGTAATTTTATCTAAAACTAGAAACTGGGGGTATTTAAAACTATCTGGGAAGAATAATAAATCTATAATATAAACCTTTTAAAACTATGGAAATTTAATCCTTACTATTTAGAATTTCTTTATTTAAATATCTATTAATAAAATTAATTGGGAAAATTTGAATTAAACAGTATTTAGTAAAATGTTTATAATTTTTTATAAACATTGTGTGTGTGTGTGTGTGTGTGTGTGTGTGTGTGTGTGTGTGTTGTGTGTGTGTGTGTGTGTGTGTGTGTGTGTGTGTGTGTGTGTGTGTGTGGTGTGTGTGTGTGTGTGTGTGTGTGTGTGTGTGTGTGTGTGTGTGTGTGTGTGTGTGTGTGTGTGTGTGTGTGTGTGTGTGTGTGTGTGTGTGTGTGTGTGTGTGTGTGTGTGTGTGTGTGTGTGTCGAATATACAGAAATGTGATCAACAAAGAGCCATGATGGCTTGTGTTTTTCGTCCACAAAAAGAAACTTTGGATGTAAAGAAAGAATGTTTTTCTTATGTCCGCAGAAAAGAGGATGATCCAAACAAGCGATTTTTTTTAAAGGGGAAATATTTCACTGGGTTTTATGTATCTCTTCTATGAAAGCAGAACTCTCCTCATCCTAGGAACTATTCAATATATGTTTATTTCAAAGTTTTATTGTCACGGACTTCTGCCTCATGTCAAAGGTATGTCTACGTTTTTCATCTGAAAATATGATACCTATCTACCGAGATTTTCCTTTTGGTTTGAAGTCAGTTCATTTTTTACTTTGAACGAAAAATTGGATTATTTTTTCATATGCGTGTAAGGGTTTTCCCATCGAATGTCATAGTTCGCATATAAAAGGACTCAACTTTATTAAAAAGATATATTCCCATTATATCAGTGCTTCTCAAACTTTCAACATTGGTGACCCAATTTTCAATCATAATTTTCATTGCCCCCCCCCCCTCCATACAATAACAAAACGTATTGAATGCTACAATAATGTACTTAGGTGCTGAAGCTACAATATCCGACTTTAATTATAAACTGTATAGACTGTCAAAATAAGTATTAAACTTTGTGTATATGACAAGCCGATGGGAGTCACTAGTAATTATTAAACTTGTTCTTAACTTACTATTGTTAAATTAACTATCAAATACATTGAGCAGAGTACCGACACATTTATAAATGAATTAAATCAGTATAAATATGTATTTTATCTTTTATTATGTCAGAATAAATTTTGTTTTTCTTCCTTTCAATAAGTTAATAATTTTTTAAATCTTTAATTTTCAAATTTTCGATATGCTCGTGCCCTTCACGTAAGGTTATCATGCCCCACAGTTTGCGAAACACTGCATTATATATTTTAAGGCGCCTTGTACAGATTTCGATAGAGACGAAATAAGGTTGTATCCAGTAGGCATTTCGTCGCTCTATTATAACGTTACAATACTTAATAAGCCATGTAATGTTCAGACCTGGGACTTTTTATCAAATCGAAAAACCTTACGTTTGTGAGTAAATGCTATGTTTTAAATCGTTAACTATTTATTTAATCAATCTATTAAAATAGTTTACTTAAATACTACTTAATTCAGTCTACTTAATATTCATTAAGTAGAATAGTAAAACGATTACTGAATGTTACATTAGAAATTTAAATAGAAATGAAAAAGAATGTATGCATAATCTTTGTTTATTGAAAGCTTCCAGTTTCTAACCTACTCAAACCGTCGAATAGCATAAAATTTTTGAGCTAGAATTGATGACGAAATAGTCAGCAAAATTGATGCCATCCACTCCACGAAAACATGAGAACTTTTGAGTGCCAACAGATTTAACTTGAATCAACCCTTCTGCGCAATCGGAGGCAACGGTAGCCAAGTGGTCATGGTCACGGATTCATGGACTCCCCCCCCCCACTTGTGGGCTCTCATCGCCTTTGATTTTCTTTTCCGATTAATTATAATCTTATGTATCTTGTTCATAACAAGTAATATAAAAAAAATTTTAAGTCAATTCCTACTTAAGGCAACAAACAAAATTCTTTATCTTAGTTATTTTTTATTAAATAGTTACAATTAGTATAAATATATATATATATATATATATATATATATGACAGAATCACAACATTAAGTGGCAATTAATTTTTATTAATTGTCATTAAAGTATGGCATTGTGTAATCCAAAACAATCGTGTATATAAAATTACTGTTCAACTCTTCAGCTGAGGCCGCGGTGGCCGAGTGGTCTAGGCATCGGATCATGGCTAGCGTGTCATGAGTTCGATCCTAGTACCACTAAAGATCCGTCGTGTAGGGGAGCGATGCACGTTGAATCTGTCGAGAGCTCAAACGTCCTCCCGTTGGTGTGGTGTGGTGTGGTAGTTAGGAGAGGGGGGGCCAGCTCAGGTGTCGTCCGCGTCACTTGACCATGGTTCAAAATTACGCGGACCGTCGCCAAAAGCTCTCGTGTTGCTAATCAGTGCGACGTTAATATTCACTCACTCAACTGTTCAGCTTTGAAACGTGAGGGCGGCCGCGGTGGCCGAGTGGTCTAGGCATCGGATCATGGATAGCATGCCATGAGTTCGATCCTAGTACCACTAAACACCCGCCGTGTAGGGGAGCGATGCACGTTAAATCTGTCGAGAGCTCAAACATCCTCTCGTTGGTGTGGTGTGGTAGTTAGGAGAGGGGGTGCCAGCTCAGGTGTCATCCGCGTCACTTGACCATGGTTCAAAATTACGCGGACCGTCGCCAAAAGCCCTCGTGTTGCTAATCAGTGCGACGTTAATATTCTATCACTCTTGAAATGTGAGGGGAAAAAAATCTTTTAAAGTTTTGACCAAAGTCGCTAAAAAGGAAGCCAACGTGGCTGTATCTGTAATTCTTTAAATAATTAATTTCAGTCAATAATTTTAATTATAATTAAATTATCGTATTGCTACCCAAAACAATAGTGTATAGAAAAGCTCAGCTCAAATGAGCGCTTTAAAAATGTGAGAAAAATACCTTTTCAAGTTTTGACTCGCCAAAATGGTCACTAAGACGCCAAAAATGATGCCAACGTGCTCTATTTGTAATTCTTTGAATAATTAGTTTTAATCAATTAATTTTTATTAATTATAAATAAATTACTATACTTTCATCTAAAATAAGCGTGCATATAAAATTTCAGCTCAATTGAGTGCTTTAAAAAGCATTTTATTAATGATTCAAAATTTGAACAAGATAAATATATAGAGAGAGTGAGCTATTAGAGAGTAGGAATTGAAAAATTAAGTATTTGTCATCAATAATTTATTGTATTCATTAATGCTAACTGTTGATTCAATAATTTATTTTTTGTTTTTTGTTCCCGACAATCCACAAAATCGGAAGAATTTGTTTGGCGGAGTGGTAAGTAGTAATATAAAAATTGTGGACTTTCAATCGTCAACCCCAGCCCCTTGAAAAACTCGTGTGGCTTCACTGGAATTCACCCAGTTGCGTGAAAAATCATTATCAAAAACAAGCGCAAAGGGTAATGTGTATTTCACATTAACCATTTTTTTCAATGCATTATTCGAAAACTGCATTCAACTCTAAGTTAATGCATTCGTACGCAGAATTTTAAGCACTAAATACGAAACTAAATGTTGATTTATTCATATCTAAATGAAAAACCGGACTATCGAGTTGCTTACTTTTTTTGTATATGAAAAGAAAAAAGCATGGAAGCAGTAAATGATTTTTTTGATATCTTTTTATAAGCACTAAGGTATGTGGTAGTATAAAATTACTTTATTAGCATAGCTGTTTTTATTTAAATAAATTTTTGAAAATTTTGGTATAATTTTCCATTTTATCACAAACAAAATCTTACATAATTTCTATCTTTAAGGAATTTGTGTAACATTTTTTTTACGATTTGAATATTTCAAATTGCTATTTAAGTTATCTGTCGTTATTTTCAATTTTTTACGCTGAAAATTCTTAATTCCTTTTCGATAGTATTTTTATTTAAAATTCATCGTTCCATTATTCGAATTCAGCATATGATCCAATTCTTTAACTCTACAGAAATTCTTTAATTAAAATTTTAGTCAGGAATCACCGTCGCGTTTACCCTTTTTTTTTTAGATTAAATGAATTTTTAAATTATTACCTTCGAAAACATATTTTTCCTTTGAAAAACATTGTTCTTTTAAAGCTCTATCATACGTAATATCGCATATCAATCTTCTAGTCTATATCCAGTTCTTTCAATTAATTCTTCTATTTCAATGTGCTTGATTCCTATTCTAATTTCTGAATTCTTTTGAACAAATATCAAACGAGAGAGCTTTCTCTTTATAATGTTTCATTCGATTCGTATCATTCCCCCCCTACATGAGTTCTCGTTTGAGAGAAACACTCCAACTCGAGTAGCTGCTTTTGTTTGCTTATGTAAGCACTGAAAGTCACAGTTTCCTGTTTACAGTACCAATCTGTTCATCCCAGTTTAAAAGGTGAATAGAAATTTTGTTGAATTCGTGAATTATTATTCTGTTATTAATAATATGTGCACCACAATTTCTCATTCGACGTAATGGGTTGTTTTGTTCGAAAGAATAAAAGTTTGAAAGACGATGTATTAAATATTTGTGATTTTATTAACAAAAGATGTCTTTTGGGGAGATAACGATTATATTTTTCAAGTGAAAAGGAATTTCATTGATGAATTTCAGCTGTGCTTTAACAACGTGGCTTTTTCTTTTAAAACTGTTATCGCCTTTTCTGAAAGGTAAATATAAATCTTTTACAGTAAAGTAACATTCTTGATAAGCGATGAAAATTCTACAAGCGAATATTACTAGGTATACTCAACAATAAACATAATGGAAGATCTATTTTTTTATTTAGAATATTTTATAAAGTTTACCAGCAAAGGAAGACCACTTTCTTTCTTCTTTTCGTATTAAGGTATCTACCTAAAATGCTGCATTTTGCCAAAAATTGACAATTTTTTTTTAATATTTTATTTTATACACCGTCTTATTAGCCTTATAAAAATAACCAGGTTTATTATTTTCCATCTACTAGAACAAAAACTACAAGAGTTTTAGTAAAAGCAGATATCATTACTTTAAGCAAGATGTCATACTTTAAAACGCGTTTTACTCGAAATATGTTTTTTGAAAATGCTCAAACGGGACAGCGATTGCTCAAAAAATTTTAAAAATAATTAACTGAAATTTTTGTATGTTTTGTATAATAGTAGAAGTGTTTTAATTTTCAGAATTATCAATCACTGTTTTATTACAAAATTTACAGTCCCTTTTGTTAATATAATCAGGGTTTTTTTAAGCAATTTCATACAGTAACCGAGATAAAGTGCTCTAGTTTTTGTAAAAAAGAAAATATCTCTTATCCTGAAGGTCATTTCAAAAATGAATAACATAACAACACATCAGAATTGAAAATTTGTTCATAAACTTTTGGTACAAAATGGGCCGCGTTTATATATTTTTTGTCAATTTTTACCAATTTTTTCTCATTTTTGTAATAATAATTTCTTTTTCTCTTCTTAATTTTAGCATATTTTTCTTTAAATGTACTAAACCAATCTAAAAACAACAAAAATTCCCCATACCTCCATTTTTTTTTTTTTAAATGTTTCGCACGTTGTCGGATACCTTAAGAAAAACAGTTAGTGACTCCCATGGGCTTATCTTGAAGAGCCAAGTTTTTCAAAGAAAAGTTTAATATTAGAAATAGACACTATAAGTGGTTTTTCTGTATTTAATTGAGATCTATAAAAGTATTTTGTCTCCAAAGTGCAGCCACCGCTGGAAATCCAATTTCACAAAGGTGTTTTAACCTTCAGATTTATTAATCACTATTTTATTACAAAATTTACAGTCTCTTTTGTTAATATAATCAGGGTTTTCTTAAACAATTTCATACAGTAATCGAGATAAAGTGCTCTAGTTTTTGTAAAAAAAAAAAATCTCTTATCCTGAAGGTCATTTCAAAAATGAATAACATAACACATCAGAATTGAAAATTTGTTCATAAACTTTTGGTACAGAATGGACCGCATTTATGTTACGTAATTTGTTTATATTATGTAATTATGAAACGTAATTTTGTCCAAAAATTACCAGCTGTCGAAAACGTTCTTTCGGCATCTACGCAAGTTGGTGGTACTGTTAGCAATGCTGTATATACTTTTTTAAAGTATTTGCCTCTAAATCCCTCAACTTCAAATAAATCGATGTCTCGTCGGATGGTTTTGGATATAGCTGATTTCTGTACTCTATTTTGGTTTGTTGCTCAGATACGAATATTACCGGTATCCTGGCATACCGGTATTGCAATCCCCTACCTATGATACTTCTCCAATGGCGCTGTGTTAGTCAAAAATACCTTAAACATTTTTTAAAAAAATAAAACCTAAGAAGCCTGTCACAACTACACTAAATATTGTCATTTACTTTCAAATTTTAATGTTTTTGTGTGAATAAACTGACAAATATAATTGGTTGTACTATTTAGCAATTACCAAATGATGAAGAAACTGTCAAATTATATTTCAAGGCAAGGAATTGTTCTTACGGATAAACTTTGTCCCTCAATCCATTCAATAAAGTTAATTTTTGATTTAAGGCTGGTTTTTGCTTAAGGCATCAGACGACTTGCGACAAAGTTTTTTTAAAGAAAATGGAGATATGGGGATTTTTTTTCGTAATTTTTAGATTTGCTTAGAAAAATATGCTAACATTAAGGGAAAAAACCGAAATTAATATTAGTACAATAGAAAAAAATTGTTAAAAATGTACAAAAAATATACAAACGGGGCCCATTCTGTACAAAAGGTTTATGAACAATTTTCAATTCGGATGTATTGCTATGTTATTATTCATTTCTGAAATGTCTTTCAGGATAAGAGATATTTTAATTTTTTCAAAAACTGGAGAACTTTATCTTATCGTTAGTTATAATAACTAACAATGTCTTATAATGCTTAAAAACAAGTGATTATATTCACATAAGGAGCTGTAAATTTTGTAAAAAAAAAGTGAGTGTTAAATCTAAAGATTAAAACACTTCTACTATTATACAGAAAGTACACAACAAAAATTTCAGTTAATTCTTTTCAAAACTTTTTGAGCAATAGAGCTGTCCCCATTTGAGCATTTTTAAAAAAAAAACACATTGCGATTAAAACGCGTTTTAAAGTATGACATCTTGCTTAAAGTATGACATCTGCTTTTACTAAAACACTTGTAGTTGTTTTTGTTCTAGTGAACGGAAAATAATAAACTTGGAATTTTTATAAAGCTAGTAAGGGGACATATAAAATAATACTATAAAAAATTTGCCAATTTTTGTCACATTTCACAATTTTAGGGTAGTAGAATACATTAAGTAAACAAAATTACCTTAAAAATTTTTTTTTAAAAATAAAACCTAAGAAGTCTATCACACACAGCTACACTAAATATCGTTATTTTTAATATTTTTGTGTGAATAAACTGATAAACGTAATTGATTGTACAATTTAGCAATTACCAAATGATGAAGAAACTCCTGTAAAATTGTTTTAAGGTAGAGGAATCGTTCATAGAGACAGATTTTGTTTCTCAAACCTTTCAGTGAAGTTGAATTTTGATTTAAGAAAGTCTTCGCTTTATGTTAAAGAACAGGCCCATAATTTGGAATATTTTTTTCAGAAGTAAATAAACCGAAGCATTAATAACATATTCTGGCTTCATTATCCTATAAATGGCAGCATATTTTATCATGCTCCTCAATTTTATCTGAGATGACCATTTTATCTGGTATAAAAAGTGTTTCGCATTTGTTCTTTAGTGTAATGCTAAATGAGGCATCCTTTTAACTGTTCGAATGATAAAATAACTTTTTATGGAATATTTTGAAATTTGAAAAATTTTATGCTGTAAATATATGTATGAACTAGTTGGTATACCCATTCTTTGCATGGGAGAACTGAAAAATTAAGCAATACAGATCGAAGGATAAAGAAGTTTTTAATGAGTTAATTTTACGTGAATTTCAAATTTAAAAAAAAAAGCTTTTTGCATATATCAGCTGAACAGAAAAAAGGAAATAAATTTGTTAAATTTTAAGTCTGTGGATCTAATAGCTGATAAAAATATTTATTTTTCATTATAACGCCCCGTAGCTCTCTTGTGGATCGATTTTTGAAAACACATTCCTAAGCTGATCTCTGCTCAGCAAAAGTAACACATTGTTACAAATTTCGTGTAATGAATGCTTAAAATAGTGTAAATCATTTATATCTGGATTTATAATACGTTAATGTTATTTTCTGATCTATTTATTTTATGTTAAAATTGTTATATTTGCAAGTAACGCTGTTCCTTGCATTATAATGTCAATTCAATGGAAATATAGGGAAACGTTGGTGATAGAGCCAAGTTGGCATCATTTTTGGCTATCACGCTGGCAACTTGGGGATTGATTGAACTGTATGCAGAAGTTGTTTTGTTGTAGCGCCTCCTGGTGGGGATATATATATATAGCTTATAGTGTTGTAAATTTTCATGAAAACTGAGACTCATTTTACTTTCAGAAAATTGCTCCACGTTTAGTTCAAGTTCAATTTTGTCAAATCAAAAGACTTTCCCAAATCCTGCGATATACAGCCAACAGCGTAAATCGTTACCGTGTATGTTTGAAAACAAGAATAATGGCAGCATTTGGCAAATTTTTTTGAATTGGCGATGTCTTTCGTTTGGCGTAATTGGTTGACTGTATAATATGAGCTCTACTGGGAATGTTCTGTCCATTTTTAAATTAAAACAAAATAATAATTTTTTATACCTTGAATAAACTTAATTGATCACTTCCATATTACTTAAGACTTCTTATCAACGTGATAGCAGTTTGTATATCCTATTTTTAAGAAATGTCTTCTCCGTCGAAGCGAAAAATTGAACCAGTGATTGTTTGAATTTTTTGCCCCACAAAAACTTTTGTAAGATCAGAAACAAGCAATAATAGGAGGGTTCAAGGTCTAAGGAGTATGGTGGATACGGCAGAATTTAACAGCCTAGCTCTGCGAGTTTCTCATGTGCTCCCCCCAAAGCAGCATTTGATATAGCATTATTAAGAAGCAGTATGATGTCCATTCTATTGAGCATCACTGGCCTCTTTTGGGCGAATATTTTTTTTATTATCCAATTGCTGACAGTATCTCTCCCAATTTAGCTTTTCTTTTGATTTCAACAGCTAAAAATAATTGGTCTTAAATGTTTCACCATAAACACAACATTCTCTTATTCAGATTCAACTTCGGCTTAGAGAGGGAGGGGGTAGGTTTACCGAGTTCACATTATGTCCTTTTCCTTCCAAAGTTTTCATAGCTAATCAATTTCTTCATCCCAGTTATCATCCGGACAAAAAACGCTCGATTTTTGTTCCGAAAATGCAGAGATGTTATGATGATGACACGATCAATCAATTTTTTTTTTTTTACTTACTCGAATCTAAGGCGCACAATTTTTACAATGTTAATGCTACTGAAAATCGAGTGCGGCTTAGAATCGGAGGGAAAACTCATTATACGAGGCAATTAGAATAATTACAGTCTCATTTATATATATATATATATTATTAGTAGAATAACTACTTACTCATTTCTTCTTAGGTATCATTTTAATTTTATTTTAGTTTCATAAAATTGGATATGAATAAACCATTTTAGACTTTTTTCATTTTTCACAAAATCTTGTTGAGAATTTGGGGTGCGGCTTAGATTGTAATAAATACGGTAATTTAAATGACACTAATCTCACAAATATGGTTTTTAGCTGAATCAAGCCTTTCAATAATCTATGACGTTGTCAAAAAGGGTTTTGCTCTAGGGCAGAGCAATTTATCAGAAAAGTAGAAATCACTTGAAATTTTTCGAGTAATTCTGCATGTCCTATTGTAAACTGTACCTTCCTCGAACACTTTCACTAAATTGTTACACGCTTTTCTTCCTTTGCCTGAATTCGTGCAAAATACAGTGGAGTTGTTGTTGTCGTGTCCTTTCCGAAGGGAAGGTATGAAAGTTGCCAGAGCCTGTGAGACAGGTTGGACATCTTAACGACAGATGGCGACACCACCTATTTCCACCTCCACAATTTAGGCAGGGAGCTGGAGAGGAGGGACATATTCTCCAGCCCCCTGCACTCGGGGTTTCTGCTGCGACCGCCCACAAGACATTCGGACCCACTGATTTAACGAGTGGTGTGAATGAGCTTTATTAGTAGCAATGAATACATAATCGTTTCTCACTTAATGCTAAAGGCTTATTTTGCTGGGTCAGCATGCATACATCCAATGATAAAGAAAAACCCAATGATGCATCAAATGTGAATATGCGTATACTTGATAAAACTTGTTGTCACCGAAACGGACAGAACTTTTTGGTACACCTAATTAGAGGATGTTACAGTATGTAGTGTAGATTTTCTTTCAAAACCAAATAACTTACTATAAAGAGCTATGTTCTTTTGATAATAATGGAAAACGACAAAAAGTATTTAAAATATTTTCTTCTGCACTTAAAGTACTGATAATAAAGGCACCCAACACGTTTTCAATATATTTAACTCAATGTGAGGAAAAATTTGAAGGAAAATAAAAATACTTATTCTTGCTTATCTTCTATGAAAACAAAATTTCGGATTTATCTTTCATCAATACGTATTTTTAAGCCTCGGAACGGTTATATAATTCCTCTACTAAATTAATCTTATCGCCTTTGAAGTCGTTTTAAGAAATTTTTTTTTAAAAAAAATGATTCACATGAAAGGGGAAAAACTTATTTCAAAACGAAAAAAAAATCAGTCGAGGATAAAATGAAAGAAGGCAAAAACCAAATATTTTATTTTTCAAATTGCTCACCGGAGACATTAGATAGTAGAAGTCTTTTCTAGAAGAGTCTCGATCAACTCCTGCGAGATCAAAAGAGTAACGTTCATTCGAAAATATTTTCTTTCTTTATTTTTCTTTCTACCCCTGTTTTTATGTGAAAGTAAAAAAAATCTTCAAATCAGTACTTTATTTAATAAAAAAAAAAATTAAAATCTAGCAATAAACATTCGCAGAACGCGCAATGGTAAAAAAGAAAGAAGCAAAATAAGGCATCATAGAACGCATTTGACATTTACGCTCCCTGTGAGAGAGATTTTAGCTATGTTTTGTTATTTCTTTATTTTAAACTGTTATTTCAAACTACTGGTCCTCCTCTCTGATCAATTACGGCTCTTATACCAGCCTTTCCTGCTCGTTTCCAAAAACTTTTCAGGAAAAGGAAAAGATTCGCTTAAAAACAGAAAATGCTATCGATTGTAGTGTGCTCTGTAATTTGCGACACATCCCGAAAAACTGGGTTTTGAAACCGAAATCATCTCGTTATTTTGCAGTGTTTCTATTTTATTTGTATATATAGAAAAACTTTAATGTGTAGTTTTGGGATTTTTTTTCGTTACGTATCTTGGAATTTGTTAGAATCCAGTAATTTTATTTATAATGAAGAAAACGAATCGAGAACTTCGATTCGGAGTACTGTATAAGTTGACTTATTCACTGTTGGACTGTAATTTAAAGAGATGGAATCTAAGGCTTAACTTACGGAAGCAATGGAATGAAAAAGACGCTGTACATGCACTATCAAGTATCATAAGCAAAAAAAAAAAAATGTTATCAGCTAGTTTTTTGATTATGTCTTTTTGGGCTTATGGACTTAGTACTTTTCAATGTTCCTTATGTTATAATTATGTTGTTTCTTTAAAAAAAATGACTTTATGAATATTTGTAATGTGCTTTGAATTAGTGCTATGTTCTAATTTTACTTCAGAGCCACAGTAATTTGTAATTTTATATTTTTATGCATTGGAATAATTGCATTTGTAAGTTTCACAAAGTTCTCAACATAATAAAGATCTTAAGTCAACAAAAAATAATTGAAGTATTTGTTTTCAGAAAAAAAATATGCATTTCAAAGTTTTAAAACAATGCGTTTTCTCTTTGGATAGTGATGCAATTCAAATTTCCTACAGTCAAATTTTTGTTTTATATTTAAATATTAGTAAGAATAGTACAAAAACATTTTTAAGACTTAAATCACTTGGAGCAATTAACGTATGCCTTAACAAATGGAGGCAAATCTTAATAAATAAAAAAAACATTAATATATACTTATATCATGAATACAAATATTTTTCCTATGCTGTTACAAGATTGAAAAGCTTTCCAATGTAAGAAAGTTCCCCGCAAGTGTCAGGCATGTTTCTTCGATGTAAATTTAAATTTCCTTCTGAAGCCCTATAGAAGGTACAATGTATTTCCCTTAAACAGGGAACAATTAAAATAACACAAATATAGAACGCACCAATTCAAATTCATAGTCATAAGATTGCATGAGGCAATTAAACACACAATCACTGATATACAAACAAGCTGAAATGTCACTCCATTGTACAATCATGATGTGACACTGCTAAGGTGTAGTGCTATTGAGGTCGCTGTTAAGGCCTGATCACTCCTGTGAAAGCCTGAGTTGGAACGACATTGAGATTCTCGTAGGTGTGAGCCTTGATAGGTCCCATTAAGTGTGAGAATCCAAGCGAATCTGGAAGTCGATCGGAGAGAGTCTGTTGGAGTTTGCTGGGACATCGTAGAGTGTCGGAGTCTGTAGAAATCTCTCTGGCGTTTGTGGATCTTCTTGGAGAGTCGAGAGTTTCTTTATAGATCTAACACGTCACGCCCATTCCAAGCCTCATGTGATGCAGAATCACTTTTGTTTCTACGTGGCCGGGATTACTATTTGTCTATGGACAAGTTCTACTTTGTAAGCAACAACATTGAGTAAAACCCTCACTTACTTCCGGTGTAATGTTAATCTATGGGAAAACATCGAAATTCAACTGAGTTTTTCAAACTTTTAATGCGTTTTTGAAACTTTTTTTGCAGAAGATGATCTGTAGATTTCAGATTCAGAATTTTATAGTATTTATTTCAGTATCTTTTCTAAGACACCTTGTTAATTTTTTGGCTCAGAGCAATGGAGATTTTGTGTTAACCGAAAGAAGAAAAGGGTACTAATGACTGTAGCGCCCCCATAGTAAGCTTTACGGTAAAACTTGTCCATTGGTCCTAGTCATCGCTCACATGGTGGACTGCGCTGGTTATCTCTGTGTTGGCTGAATAAATGGCGGTCAAAGATTAACTTGTCTTAAAACAAGCATTGTAGTATTCGGTCTTGGATATTTTCCCACGTGAAACTCCATGACCGTTGAGACGTCACTAGTTCCCTATTTCCTAACAGGAATTGGTCTTCTGATAGAGACCGCCACAATCCTTATGGAGAATATTATCCAATTATTTCAAAGACTTCTCATGAAATAAAAAATTTTAAACGTTCAAGATTTGCTTCAAAGTGACTATTTTTTATCACCAATGCCACTCTACCTATTTAGCATTATTGACCAAAGTATTCTCTCTTTGCCAGCAAACCATCTCTTCGGTTACAACATCCCTTCGACTAGGAAGAAAATTAAGTCAAAATTTTCCAGAATAGTATTATGCATCATGTAAAAGCGTATTAAAATACAACTGTATCAAATTTTTATGACTCTCTAAAAATTCCATTTTAGTACTTTGTGTCCAAGATACTTCACTTAAACTTCAAAGTTGATTGTATTTTTTGCAAAAGTATGATGAATTTTTGTAAAACTGGAATACAAGACTTGCCAGTTCTGAAGTGAAAAGTACCTATAAGAACAAATGGGATGGAATTTTGTAAATTATCAGAAAAAAGTATAACATTATAAAGAATGAATGATGTAATATGTTCAGTGAAATCTACTTCTTTTCTAGCAAATTTCGACAAAATAAATATACTTACCTTATTCACAGCATATAATTGAACTGCATGTAAATTACATCAGCCGATTGAGGAAAAATATTGCTCACTTTTTATGCTTTTTCTTCAATCTAATACGAAATATGTATAGAAAAAATTTGCCACTCTTTTTCACATTTTTGAAAATAATATTCATTATTGGTGAAATCAGGCATTTGAAAGGTGTTTAGTTAATAGGAATTGGAACCAAAAAAGCTTGGTGCCAAACAATTACCCATAAAGGGCATAAAAGAATTTTTGTTTTCTAGATTTGTAATGGGCTAAATTCATGTGTCATCATGATTTCATCACTGCAATCACGTGTTTTCACCTGATTCACGTGACGTCAGTCACGTGATAATTACAATTTTGAGCATGTAACCATAATTACATGTGACGTCATAGTCACATAACTACAAACACGTATTTCCAGTCAATCAATTCATGCACTTACTTCGCTGTTACCAATTTTAGCTTTTTGCAAAAACTTTCTTTTAAAAGGTACATATTTGTCAGTAATAATAACTCACGTGAGTAAATAAAATGCGCTTTTGATTTAAAAATATTTGTATAATGTTAGGTTGATGCGCGTGAACTATTTTTTTCTGGCGTAAGGATATCTATGTGATGCGACCACGCGTTTTTCCTCTTCTTCCCACGCATTCTTCTTCTGCGGGTGACCACACCTCGATCTATTATACACTGTGTGCTAATTACGTTTTTATTCATGACCCATTCATATGTTTGTCCGTAAATAAATGTGTACTGTTCGGAAAGGTGTGAGAAGAACTTATTTTACAAAAAGAACAACATATAATATATATTTTTTTTTTAATTTTGAAAAAACTTTTGGAAGAATTTTTATTACTTGAACATCTTTATCAAATTTGAAATTTCATCTAAATTATACATGTAGAACAACAAGTACCAAGTCTTGTGTCAATTTGAAATTCAATAAAAAATACGGGATTGCATTTATCATGTGACAGTTTCTAATTTAAACCATTCCATTTCCTAATATAATGCAAAAAAGCCCAAAGTTACTTCGGAAAAACCAATTTGACCTGTTTTTTTTCAAACAGAATTCTGCAAAATACCTGATGAAATTGATGCACTAGGGAAACACAGTCGTATGGGTTAAATTTCAAGTCTTTCCCGAAATTTTAAGAATAATTATGCATTCAAATGCTACTCGTATCAACTCAAAACAGGTGAACTTTTTCAGAATCCTAATGCAAACCTAATGCTTCCATGCCTTAATTCTTTAGTTTATTTCTAATATAATCTCAGAATTCGGTCTAAATAAGATTCTTAGAGAAACGTTTTATTCTGGTTCTCTTGTTAAGTTCAAATTTCTAGCATCCCGGTTAAAAAAATAAAATATAATCACCAAATTTTCTTTTAGCTTTTTCGAAGAAAATTACTAAACTTTAAGTGCAACACAAACTTCGAAATAACGACACAATTATATGGTAGGAAAAAATTATAAAGGATCTAGTTTTTCTTCCATTAAAAAAAATATGAACATTTTCCAGAGAAATAAGAAGTTAGCTCTAAAGCCAAATTTAAAGATGGCATCATTAATTATAAAAGATTTCCCTTTTTCAGTACATGCACTGTACAAACAAAACAAAAATATAAAAAAATTCTTTCTCGTTAATAACCACTGGTACGGAAATACTGCCGTTGATGCTCTGAAATCTGTCATTTACTATTACTCGATTTTTGTTTGCAGAAAGTTATTTTTTTTTTTTTAAAAAAAAGAGAAAGCATATTTTTTGATGAGGTATTTTTATTTCATGTGAAATATTTCTTTTAAGGAAAATAAAAATACTCAAGCGCTAAAATTTTTTTTACCATTTGGAGGCTTTGTATTAAACATGATATAGAAGACAATGGGAACATAGTTTTTCCCCATTACAATAAAGATCAGTGATTCCTTACAGAATTCTTACTAAGCAAATAATAATTCTAAGCGACATGAATCATCCAAGCAAATTCCTGAAAGCAAATTAAAGTTATTTCAAGTACATCCTTTGCTCATGAAAATTATTACTTTTTCAAAAACAAAAAGTAATTAATCCCCATATAGGGAAGCGCAGATGCCTTGAAAATACAGTCGAACCTCCCTATTTCGAGTTTCTCTATTCTACGAATTTTTTCCTGGAACAAAGAACATTTTACTATTTTCTTTGTAGAATAACCTCCAAATAACGAAGAGCATTTTCTATTTAACAAACTTTTTCTCTTGTAATTCAATTTTTTCTCTTCCTATTTTTAAAATACGAGGGAAATTCAGAAAGTAACCTCCGAATCGCTGTAAAAAACAAACTAGGACAGAGAGGAACAAAATTTATGTCATATTAAAGGTACAACTCTCCTATATTTTTCCATATAATCTCCCCCCATTATTCAAGCTTTTACTAATTCCTTCTGTATAAAAAGCGGCCACCTGCGATTTAAACCAATGTGTCACATCGTTTTTAAGTTCCTCTTCGTCAGCGAAATGCTGTTCCCCAAGCAACTTCTTCATTGCAGTGAATAGATGGTAATCAGATGAGATCAGCACTCACTACAGAGAACGCTCTACTTCGTGATTCAATCATGGATGTTTGTTCTTCCGTCCTTGAAAATGCGTATCCATTAACGCCCTACACATTCACATAATGTTTGACCCTTATGCGGCACACAATTCACGATGTACACTCAAGAGCCAAAACATTATGACCACCTGTCAATAACGAGTTGGCCCACATTTGGCGCGCAACACAGCTTCAACCCGCCTTGGCATGGATGCCACAAGTTCTTGGTAGATGGCCGGAGACAGATTGTACCAGATGTTTAAGCAACGGTCACGCAAATCCGAGATATTGAAAATTGGTGGTCTTTGAACTCTGAGCTGCCGTCCCATGACTTCCCAAATGTGTTCTATCGGATTGAGATCCGGTGAGTTAGGTGGCCAGGACATTAACAGAAATTCAGCATCATGTTCCTGGAACCACTCCAACACAATTTTAGCCTTGTGACACGGGGCGTTGTCTTGTTGGAACATTCCATTTCCAGCTGGAAAAACAGAGGCCATATAACTGGTCCAAAATGATGTTCAGATATCCTGTAGCATTCATGGTCTGCTCTACCACAACCACGGGTCCCAGAGACCCCAAGAGAACGTCCCCAAAGCATAATACCGCCACCACCAGCCTGTGTATCACCTACTGTACATTGAGGGAGCAACTGTTCGCCTGGAAGACGGCGTATCCTGACACGGCCATTGGCGTGATGAATGACAAACCGTGATTCATCTGACCAGGCAACTCTCTCCCACTGATCCATGGACCAGTCGCGATGCTCCCAGCGCAGTTGGCGATGACGCTTGGTCAGCAAAGGCACACAAGGGGGACGTTTGCTGCGTAGCCCAATATCCAAAAGTGTCCACTGAACGGTGTGCTCCGATACTATTCTACTTGGCCCTGCATTGTATTGGGCTGTCAACTGAGCCATTGTCTGGTTCCGGTTTTGCTTCACCATGCGAGACAGTCTCTGACGACCTTTTTCTTTGATAGTGTGTGGACGTTCAACACCATGTCGTCTACTGCTGGTTTCACCGTCATTCATCCTCTTTGCATAAGTACTGACAACTGTAGATCGCGAACAACCCACGAGTCGTGCAGTTTCGGAAATGCTTGTTCCGAGCCTTCGAGTCAGTACACAATCTGCCCTCTATCAAAGTCGCTTAGATCAGCAGCCTTTCTCATCACACACAGAAGTAAGTGAGAGAATGATTCTTCAGACTCTCCAGCAGCAGTTAAATACCACTTCCACCTGATCACGTGCCTTCCGCGTCTTCCAGGCGAGTTCATTGCAAAATGTAGTGGTGGTCCTAATGTTTTGGCTCTTGAGTGTATATCCGCTGTTGACAGTTTTTTTGACCCAAAGAAATCTTATCACTTCTCGCACCTCACATTTCGCAGGATTTTCTATGGCTGCACACATTTTGTCACGTTATAACTAGTAAAGTCATGGCCCTACGACACTCTCATTCGTCGACTGGAGGCTTACTGGATCAGAGATTGCTCTTGCATTCGATTAAGGGCGCTACGAACCATACTTCCTGCGCCACGCCCAAACGGCGGTTAATTTCCAAATTGCCCTCGTATGTCAGGATATTTTTCAAATTATTCTCTCTTTTATCATACTTTATGGTGATTAATGGCCTTGAACTGGTTTGGTAGGTACCTAACTCCCCTAGAGAAATGGCAATCTTGTTTTAAATAAAACTAACAAATTTTATCAGTAATTAATTTTAATATCGCATGTTGTAGTGTATGCTTGTATAAAATTACTGGTTATAAAATAAAGTAGGTTTAAAGTTACTCGTAGGTTTAAAATTCGTCGGTCTTAATACCAAATTATTTTTTGAAGTTTAAAATATAGTGAACAATGATACAGTACAGCATTCCTGGGCAATATTTTTTATTTTCCTTGCAGATTTCTTTTTGATTGAAATGGATTTATATATATTTTTGATGAAAAAAATATATAAATTAATAGGTATTAATTTTCAAAAAAAAGTGTAAATAATTACTTTTTTAAACAATATGTTTATGAATTTAAAATTTGTTTTTGATATTTTTAAAGTATATTAAAAGCTGAATCTCCATTTAACAAATTTTCCACATAAAGAACTTTTTTGGGATTTAGCGACTTCGTTATATAGAGGCCCGAATGCAATTTGAAAAGTTCTGAGCAATGTAATATTTCAAATTGCGCTATCTTGCTAACATTTAAATTGCTATGAAGTTCTCATAGATGTGCTTCGTTTTAAATATATCTGTAAAAACAGTTTGTAATTTTTCTCCAGTAATTTATTTCGGATTAAATTTTCAATCCATCCAAAAAACTTTAAAATTCGTACACTGCTTTTAGTTTGGTCAATTAATGTATATTTGGTTTTATCAAATGTGACCCTTGCGCTTATCTAATTAACCACCCAGGCAATATAGGGGTTACTGACGCTGACGATTGTTTTGAATTACTTGGTTTCAAATCCCAGAGAAAGCATATATGTTTGTAAATGTGTAACATCTCTGTGTTGTATGGGGACACTCTAAATATTCGGTGAACCTAAAGTCCTCTCGAAAGGTTGGTGGGAGACGAGGAGTAGGGGTGTCTCTCATCGAAATTGAGGTGGAATGAAGAGAAATCGTAGTCACTTGCTTGGTGCTCAAAGATAAGGTTAACGACTCACGTAATCTACCCGTGGTGCTCGATTTCGAAGGGAAAGTAACAACACAACACACCAGCCAATTAAACAAATAGAAATAAATCTTCCGTGAAAAGAATTACATGTTCGAATTGAATATAATATTAATGATAGAAGATATTTAAATTTATATATTTATATTTCCTATCGACTATTTATTAACGACACACTTAAGAACACGGCGACTTTAACTAGACCTTGAAAGGATCTAAGAAGTAAAGTACTGAGCTAACTTAACGTGTACTAATCAGTAACGGTATCATAGAACCAAACATATAAATACGTTGAAAACATGTCAAATGGGATTATACTCGTTGCTCCTCGAAATAAAGGGTTCTATTTTTAAATATCGTCATTTTCTTCATAACAGTTAATTTGAATTTAGTTTAATTTCCTTTCAGTTGTGGTGTTACCTAAATTTTTCCACCATTTTGCTAAATGGGGAAAAATCTGTAATTAGTTGATAAACTATGACGTAATAAGTTTTTTTTATAATGGGCAAGAATTGTACTTTGGCAGCTTTTTTCGACCAAACAGTTGCACTGGATGTGTAACGTCGCAGATATATTAATAACTTAGCCAATGTTCGTGTTGGTGACATCTTGGAAAAAGAGTCACCAAACCACAGTTTTTATAACCAAATCACCATTATCTCGTGATTATACAGGGTTGTCCCGAATAATTCATGGTGCGAAATTTAAGGGTACATACAGGACATTGAAATAATCATTTATTGTATGGGCGCAAATGAAGAGGTGAGGCACAAACACACAAAATAAGGGACAGAAGGAAACATAGAATGTTTATTGAAAACGTCGTTGACAAGTGTAATATTCACAATAACTGTTCATAACTGTTCAGCACATGCATGAACTATGTCCTGCTGAAGCGCACATTGCTGTGCCACCCACTGGAAGTCGAAGATAGTCTGCCGGATTCAAAGCTTATACTTGCTGAAAATGGAAGAGGTGTAAGCAATTTTCGTTTTATACTCTACATACGGTCTGATGACTCACACTTAAGTTGATGAGCAACAGCTCTTGTACTCGACTCTGGACTATCAGCCCCAACGTTCAAGGTACTTTCTTCCAGGCCACCGACTGGGCACAGCTCTCCGTCGACCAGCATCATATTTGGTGATGTGGAACGAACGGGTTTAACGAAGTTGACGGTATAATCGTTGAAGAATTCTATGATCCGGCATTCATCGACCTGGAAACTACGAGTGATACATTCGTAGCGCAGCTCTGTCGTTAGCATTTGCACAGCCATACATGTAGTACATATCCGCATTTGAAGGAACACGTTAAGTCTCCCATCGTATACTTCAAAACAATTGTGAATGGGGATTTTCCCTACTGCGATGCATTATGTTGAACGGTGGTTAAACATCTACTGTCTTCTTACGGCACGCAACCAACAGATAACTCCATTTCTTTTTTATTTTAGTTCCCCTGTTTGTGCCTCACCACGTCACTTGCGCCCATACATTCCTATACAATAAATGATTATTGATTATTACAATGCCCTGTATATACCCTTAAAGTTTCTACCATGGATTTTGGACCACCCTGTATATCCTCAATGTGGAAGGGCTTATATGTATTAAATGTGTCGTGGATCAAAGCCACTTTATTGAATTGGCGGAAAAGTTGATAGTAAGGTTCAAATTCATGTATCATCTTCGTTACTTGACAGTAGTTTAAAATCAGGTCTCTCGCCAAATATCTTCCTTTGAAACTTCGTAGTACTACATTTATAAGTAATCAGTCACAAACATTACTTTATTTACTCTCTAAATATAGATTCCAAACAATTCATAACAATTTAATTTTACTAAAAATTCCTCCTTAAAATTACATAGCAATCAAGTGTTCATGAGTAACTTTTACTCCATTCGAATCAACAGATCGTACAAAAATACATTCTGCTTATGCTTTTTTACTGGCATCCACAAAAACATGAAACTCAGAAGTTTCTAGAATTACCATATAACGCGGAATTTTTGTATTGTTCAATAACGACATATCAGTTAGTTGTTTACAAAACTCTTCAATAAAATAACTTGGAAGTATTTCGTCCCAAAAAATTTTACTCTTCTATGTTTCCTGTTACAGAAGCCTGGGGAGCTAAGTGGCTGAGACTAGCATACCAGTGGGATCAAATATTTGCTGTACAAGGGACAAAATTAATCTTTTAGTAACTCTAGTTTCACAAATTAAAGTTTTGAAACTAATTTTACACATTAAAGAATCATTATCAAGATCCCATAGCATACATTAAAAACACAAGTTACACCATATGTTTTTACATTGGAAAATTACTTTCCCATCTTCGCAGATTGAACCAAGCTCTCAACATCCCCTTTTGCACTGTTTCAATAAAATGTTTTTTCTTCAGTAAAACATATTATTCATACTTATAAGACAGTTATAGATATAAAATGAATGTGTCTTAATTTCTGCACCACATAGCAAAGTCATGAGGAGCGTGGTCAAGGAGATGTTCAATTGATGCACTTAAAATAAAAGAGCTAGAAGTAATCCCGAATAGACAACCCTAGAGTGCCTATAAATTTCTCCTTCATTACAAGGGTAGAAAAAACGAAGATTAACCCTATCACATGTGAAGCAATCCCATAAGACATCGAAATTCTAATTTATTCTTTAGAATTATTTGCTTATAAATTTTTAAATCTGATATAAATGTTTTAATTTCTCTTCTTGTATGATCCACAATAATAAACTTTCCAGCTTTCTAGTTTTAAAAAAAAACTAGCATTTCAGAAGTAGTTTCTCAGTCTTCCATTATTCATTTAAATAGAATGTAACAACTTCAAAGGCAAAAGAAAAAAAGTTAATGTTTCTTGCAATATTCAAGCAAGACAATAATATTCAAACGAAACATAAGTCCATTCATTCAGCTGGCTCATTTGTACAACTGAAACGTGTTTAGTCTCAATTCTAACCTATGTATTCATATTCGAAAATAATATCAAATGATTTTCCAATCTATTGTGTTCCATTCAACTTAGAATTTCGAGCGATCTGTTCAGCTTTGGAAAATATTTCTATGTGAAAGGAATCCATTGTTTGCATTCTATGTAAGTGCGTCGACGTTGCGTAGTATCTGTTCAACGCATTTGAAAGGATGAATCGAAATTTAATTAGAATTTTGTATTTTCATCCACTAAATTATTCCATTTTACTATTCACTGAAAATGATCACAGTATTTAGAAAGGATAAACAACTGAAAGGCAATAAATTTATCCTTTCTTTTCACATGCCTTTACTGAAAGGTTTCGTTCAATAGAGCTACCGCGGTGAAATATTCTTCACAAATGAAACTCATATTAAAATAGAATATTGACTTAAATAGCATATAATAACTTAAAATTGCAATACTTCATTAAGTGTTCAACACTACTTTTTTCTACAGTACTGTGGGATTGCATTTTTAGCTGATTATTATTTTTTCACCTAAAACACATTTTTGTGTGTGGTATAAAGGGAAAATTATTAAAAAATTAATTTAAAAAGATGTTATTTTTGGAACGTTTTAAATGTTAAATTTGTTATAGCCAATTGTATTTCTAGTCATAAGGAACTGTTATTTTTATACAAAATGTCGTTTTCCTAACATAAAGTGTGTGTGTGTGTGTGTGTGTGCGTGCGTGGTGTGTGTGTGTGTGTGTGTGTGTGTGTGTGTGTGTGTGTGTGTGTGTGTGTGTGTGTGTGTGTGTGTGTGTGTGTGTGTGTGTGTGTGTGTGTGTGTGTGTGTGTGTGTGTGTGTGTGTGTGTGTGTGTGTGTGTGTGTGTGTGTGTGAGATTTCCAGTACCACACACACAAGGCAACTTAAAGAGGAAGAAGAACGCATTTTTTCAATTAAAGTTTAATCTAAGTTCTAAATGATTACGAGAAACTATCAGAATACCTTAACACATGGTGGAACAGGGGTTGGCAACCTTTTAGCTGTGACTTACCAAACCAATCTACCAATATGATTCAGCGTGCCACATAGGAGATTTCTGAAACAATTCCTTTTCCCCGCGATAATGCAAGCAGATTTAGTGAATAGAGGTTAAGAATAAAGATTTACAGTTTTATTATAAATTAATTTTGCATCATTTAAAAAGATACTTTTTAACAAAAAAATAAACTACATAAAATATAACCATTTCTTCAACAAAAATAAAATGCTAAAATTGTATATGTATTATGTATTTTTAAACATATTTATAAAAGTAAGAAATAGCAAATATAAAATATAAATATTTTTCTTCATTAAAATTAAATAAAAACATAAATATAAGTTTTCATGCAAACCTAGTGTTTCCACAGCTCTACTTTCATATCGCAAAATCAGGGAGAAAATTTGTGACATTGAATTTAACACGATTCTGAGCATTCAGTTCGTAAACAATATCTTTGTGAACTTGAAATATTTTTCATTTGAAGAAAGATTTTTTTACTTACATATATAGAACCAAAAGCGCGGAAAGTCCATGCAATTTTCTCTTTTCAAACAATTAAATCTCTTTGACAATGACATTCAATAATTTACTAAATAGCTCTAGAAATTTATCTTTAGTTATCTTTCTGATTTTTTTCGTAATTCCGTAAATGTCCATAATTCTGAAGACGTTTGTCAAAAAATGTCCATTACGAATTTTATCCTCAAAAATTAACGAATTTGTAGAATAATGCAAAGTGCCATTGAGAATAGTACCACGTGCTATAGGTTGCCAACCCCTGTAGTGAAATGATCCATAAGTTTCAAGAGAGGCATATTTTGACAAGTTTAGTTTCAAGAGCTTGAGAAGTCTCTCAAATTATAGATACGGCTGTAAGGGAGGTTGGCAGTGGCCAGCAGAAGAAACTAACATCAAATGAGCGGTATATCGTTCTGAATGGTAGAGACTGGAACCAGAGATTATGCAACGTTGCTCAGCAGTTGCGTATGGCGGCCGAACGACAGGTATCACGATTTACTGTGGTCAGACATTTGGATAAAAATGAGCTACTAGTCCGACATCCTAAACACTGGATACGAGTAACAGCAGTCCATCGGTCGTACAACTTACATTTGTGTCCAGAACACACTAGTGACTGGATATCTCATCAATAGAGTCATGTTTTGTTTGCTGAGGAGAGTCGTTTCAGTATAACCACCGCTTCTCAACACCTGCTGATATGGAGGGAGGTAATGACACAGTTTCATCCCCCTAACATGAGGAAAGACCATTTGGGTGTTCCTGGAGTGCTTGTGTGGGGACGCATTATGTTCTGTGGGTGAACGGAGCTTCATATTTTCGACAACTCCAAAATGAAATTATCCTCTCACATGCGTCATGCCATTTGTCTAGACTTCATTTATGGGGACGACACAATAGACGTGTTACGTGACCTCTGCTGTAGAAAGTTAGGGTTTTGAAGAATGAGTTGGCTAGCGTGCTTCCCTGATTTAAACCCCATTGAAAATGTGTGCGGTGCTTTGAGGGTACTCCTAGCAGCAAGATCATATCCACCTGAGAACACCAGACAACTGAAGCAGGTAGCCTTTGAGAAGTGACAACTCGTACCTCAAGAATTGCTGGAAAATTTGGTACTAAGTATGAACAGACGGTGTCACGCTACCACTGTAACTCGGAGAGAGGTCATATCCCTTATTAAGGGATTATAGTTTGATATTCCTTCTGATAAATAAACTATGTTTTTATCACACCTTTCTATCAATAGAGCCTCTTTCAACTTTCATAATGTATACGTATAATTCGTTTTTGGCTACTATGCTTTCATCAACTTTTAAGCGCTACAATGTGTATCCGTTGTGGGAACTTCATGTCACACATTTGAATTATTTTGAATTAAGGTACAATCTGAAAGGTTTCTTAAATTTTGCACATTAGTATATAGGCATAGCATAACTGCTTACAAATTTAGAATAATAGATAAAGGATTTCCTATTTGCTTTATAAGTGTATCAACCTTATCCAATTGTCTTAAATGAGGTGGTCACATGTTTAAACGTAATCTTCGGTGTACTTCTCTTAAGTCAAAGCTTGGTATTTATCTCAACTTTTTATAATTCCATATATAATTTAAAAACTAGGCAACGGGAGTTGTACTACGATTCTTCTAAAACTGTTTTACATCAAACAAAAACTATTTCTTATGTTTATACAAGATGTAGGTATTTTCCAATGGAATATACATTATATATGTATGTATTTTTACATTTCTAACAAATGTACATTTTTGTAAGAAAATTTCGTAAAGAAGAAAAGTTAGCAACAGCGAGGTGCTTCGAAATCATTAGTTGGAAACACTGGTCTCGGTCAGGTGACCATGACGTCATACGAATCGAACCCATTGGGTAAATAAAACTTTTCAAATACAGACTTATTTTAGAGAAAAATTAACATATATAGAGCTTATTTACATTAAAATGGTATCATATAGTTTAAAAGAAAAGTTATTTTATTTGAGTTATAATTTATGAAGTGTAATTATACTTATATAACAATTATTGTTATTTTATTTCTTAACCACTTAACTGTGACATGTATTTCAGAAAAATGGACCAAAATTGGAAAAAAAATTTCGACTGTTTGATTTTTTTCTTTTTATTATTATAAAAGTTAGAAAAAGGTGTTTTTTTCAAAAATAAAATTTTAAATGCAATAACTATTATATTTATAATTTTTACATACACATAAAAAAGTAACGGATTACGCACACTTCTTATTCAATTAGAGTGAATTAAACAAAATTTTGAAGCAGCTAAATAAAATATAACTAGTATAATATAATATAAAAACACAACAATAGGATTTTCAATACATAAATTTAACACATCTTTTACATTATGGTATATCCCAAAACACGTACTGCACACAATCCCATATCGCACTTTTTGCAATAAACTCGCGTCTCACGTCTTACCCTCTTCCCTTTTTCATCGGTCTTACGACAGCATATAAAACCCTGTCTGATTGGAGTATATTTTTCCGTTGGTGGAATGTGTTCTAGAAAGTGTGAACCTGTGAGACACGGTAAGCTTACACTAGGACGCCCTAGTCTTGGTAGCTGAATATTTAATTTATTTTGTTCGACAATTTGAAGACTGCTATTTTCTAGTTCATATTATTTTTCGCATCTTCTGCTTAATTATACATGCTGAAGAAATTATATAATGCCTGGTCTAGGAGATGGAAAAATATCTTTTGGTAATAATTTTACCTCGTTTTCTTGCAACTGGGTAGTCTGTAACATTATCAACACCTCCCATAGTGTTGTTGTATTCATGAACTACTTTTAACTAACTTCAAACTCAATCATTTCTGCAGTATAGACTGAAGAAATCACGCAAACATCCTTTGTATCGTGCCATTTTACTCGTATAGCAGCAACTTTTCCACATTGAAAAGCGAGGACGTCACTATCTATTAGAAAAATAGTTAATTAAGTATCCTTAAGTAGAAATGAACTCAGCTTGGGCTTCACAAAGTAGAAGCATTAATTTTTCTCCTGCCCGAAGTAAGTTCGGGAATCACAAATACTGCACGTAGTAGTTGCCTGAACTGAATTCGGGCCACACTGGCAAGGGGTTAAGTAAGATTCATACAAATTCTAAACACATACTTCTTACAAATTCAGATATGTTTATAATAAATTTTAACAAAAAAAACTCCTACCAAAAAAAATTATTTGGTAAACCAACGAGTGGTTTATTTTGTACTCCAACTCCAGGGCGCGTCTCAAATTATTGTACACTATCCCAATCGATAACATTTTCTCCTGTTTTAAAGCAGCTCATTTCCTTTTCCTGAGGAAGTTGGGCTTAAACAAGCATCACAGGCGTATCTGACGTCGTAATTGAGCTGAAGGAAAATGATCAGCAGCGCCCAAATAAAATCTTAAAACAAAGATAACAAAACACGGTTGAAAACTTTCCTCACAAGGGGCGTAAATGTCAATCTTTTATTTTAAGTTTTTTTTCTCTCACTGCTGCGAGTATTAGACGCTATTATTCCGATCCTTTTGTTTTTACTGCTTTGAAATGAGATATTTCACCATGTGGTGCTCTGATTTCAAACAAGGATAGAAATAAACTTTGCCAAAAAAAAATTCCGATCGAAAGATTCTTTCCTGATCTCTCGGGAGCTGATCAAGACAACTGTAAAAAGACGTCCCTAGTTTAATGTCTCTTGTGAACAGCTGTAAGAGTGAAATGTTTGTGTCGCTTCATTTCACTTCATTCACGGTTAATTTTCTCTTTTCCGCATAGAGTTTTTATTTTTTAAGTAAATATATTTAAAATTTCCATCTTTTTAAATTTTGTTAATTTGAATATTCAACATAATCATAATAAAAGTATGTTGCTGTGATCAACCGTATATTTATTCATCCACTCCTTCTTTTTTGCATAATTTATAAAGTAATTTCTAAAATTTTATTCCATAAAAATATGTTCAGAATAAAACTCATTCTTTGTCATTCATTCTTTGGGAGAAAGTATAATTTGTGTAAGCTTAAGATTTTTTCCCCAGAAGTTTATTATTATTTCATTTTATGCCCGAAACACTATATTTTGCTTTAAATATAATTAAATTTCTGTTGTTTTTCTTAAATATTTTTAATTTTTCTTGATGCTTTTAAAACCCCTATTCTAAGAGATGGCTATCTATACTAATATTAATCTTGGGTTTATATAGAAAGCAGATATTACCTTTATATCTCAAATAAATATTTTACATTTTAAATGAACTCAAAATAAAAATTCGTATTATGTTAAATTAGTTTAAGTTTCTAAAGAAATGAACTGGACTATAAGCAGTACTAAGCCTGTAAATAATTGTAGTTACTTCATACATTTTACATTTTGTAATCTTATAAAATGTATCCCCGAATACAGAAAAAGAGACAGTGTATTGTCATTTGCAAAAAAATTTTCTATGTTACAAAAGCGTTGTATTTATAAATAGTTGCATTCAGAATACATTTTTTGGTTAAATCCGCTTTAAAATAATTATTTCCCTTATTTCTCTGGGAAGTGTCTTCATCCTCCTTCTTTATCTTTTTTGATGCATGACTTTACTTTTTAACTCATTCGTCAAAAGTAAAATACTTTGTTTATAATAAATTAAAATATTTTTAAAAAGCAGCAGGGTATTTCAGAACACTTGTTGAGTAAAAATCATCAGATTTAAAATGCGCTCTAGCTGTATACAAATGATAATTTTATTAAATATTTGAATAAAGGAACTCATCCAAAAGAATCATTCGAAAACATTTTATAGATCATAAGATATCTTGATTAATAATTAACATCTCTAGATTGTATATAAATCAAGAATAGCAAATTTAGGAAACTGTTTAAATGGATTATGTCAAACTTTTCAAAAATATTTTTTATTGTAATAAGTGTTCAATATATTTCATATTTAGTCCAGTTATTCGAAACATTCTACGTAAAGCAGACAAACGTTTTTAAATGGAGATACATAAATTTTAGTGCCGGTTATATAAATTTACACTTACAGCCCACACACCCATTTCAAAGAAGAAACTTTGCAAGTACTCTTGCCATTTCCAATTTGCAGCTTTGCCTTAAATATGGCATAGAGAAATGTTTCAGTGTAAAGTTCGTCATTTATCATTTTTTGAATAAGTGACTCCAACTGCATTTGAAACCTACTCCATCAGCAGTAAATAATATCGGGATAGATTGAAGACTTTTGGGATCCCAAAACGCACACACACAACAGTAACGCTACCGTCTCTAGGACACAATTTTTATGCAGCTGTGCACCTCATATTAATCGTGACTTGCTATTTAGGTGTTACGGCTAACATTCATTAACGCACAGTTGATCAGTCATTGTTTTCCAACAGCTTAACGTCTTGGTTGTCTTAATTCCCCCCCCTTGGTTGTCTTAATTCCTATTTTGGGGGTTCTTAAAGTATCAGATCTACAAAAACAACCCGCAGCCATAACCTACCAAAAAGAACGAATTTTTCAGCATGTTCGTGGAATTAATGCTGATTTCCTGCATTCCGCTAGGGAATAGATTGTTTCACTATTGGAAAGAGTTGTACAAAACCCCGGAATTCATAGAAAATCTGTAGAACGACATGCCGCAGCGCTACCTACAGGCAACTAATCTATATTTAATAAATCCCCAAAGCATAATGTGAAATGTATGTTGTTCTTAATTTATGTCACCATGTAGCATACAATATCCTGCGAGGAGAAAAGTTCTGAGTTGGAGAAGTTTAATTTCAACAACTTTTCTTTATCTATCACCCTATATATATATATACCTAGTCGTACCATAATTTCTGATACAAAACTTTGAAATCGTCTGCTGTTGACTCAAAAGCAGTAGACAAATTTAAATTTAGTACAATGTTTTTCAAAAATTATCCTTCGAACGTGTTCTAAATTATTCACAGTGGAATGAAAGTTGAACTGAAGCGTGTAGTTGTTACTTCTCTACATCACAAATGTACAAGGCCGTGGGTAGCCTAGTGGTTCGAGCATTGGACTCCAGACCGGAAGGCCTGGGTTCGATGACACCAAATGCCCACCGAGTATATAAAGAGAACGTGCTCGTTAAATCTGTGGGTCCGAATGGTGTCGCCATCTATCGTGTTGTATCGAGCAAAATCGCACTGTCATCTTCATGGGAGCTCAAAAGCTTAGGTTAACGGCCAAGCGTAAAATTCTTGCCCTTAGCCGCGATGAATTTCGTGTACCTTGATCTGATGTTACTGTCGATCAGGTTGCATAAGCAACAACAACACAAATGTAGACATAAACTTTTAGATTCTTAAGCATTTAGCCATCAAAAGGTTTTTCATTTAACAAACAATTATGATATTTTCTGATACTAACAGCATTGCAGATCGTACTAGCGTTCGTCCGCGCTCGGTGAGAACACTAGCTATTGCCAAAGCAGTCAGGGAGAAAGAATTCGACGAAATCCTTGTCGAAAGAAGACTCTTCTTTCTAAACAGAGATGAACGAGTCAAAAAGAGCAATCACCTTAGACTAAAAGGTTATCGAAGAATAACTGGCCAGCAGTCTCTTGAAAAGGAATTAAAGCGCCCGAGATACCTTAAAGAAAAAGAACTATTGAAGCCAAACGTTCATAACGGTCGCAGACGAATTCTGTTAACCGACTAGAAACTTTCTGATGTTGAAGGATCTTTGAACCGCAGAATGACAATGTATGTGCAAGGAGTCCCAAAACGCTAAAGAGAAGAAAAAATATGCAGAGGGAACTCATCATCCAGCTTTCGTAATGTTTTGGTGTAGTGTAACGTTTCTCAAACTGTGGGGCGCCCCCATTGGGGGGGGGGTGATAACTCTACGAGGGGGCGCGAGCATATTGAACAGTCGAAAACTAAAGATTATTTTAGAAAATTACTAATTTACTGAACTAAACAAATAAAATACATTCTAACATAATGAAAAAACAAATTTATACTGATATAATGCACTTATAAATGTATCAGTACTGCATAATGTATTTTATAATTAATTTAGCAATACTAAGTTAAGAACAAGTTTAATAATTTTTAGTAACCCCATTCAAAAATTAACACTTATCTTGATAATTTGTACAGTTTATAATTAATCTCTTGACTGTCGATTAAAAGTTACGCAATTCGCTCCCAAATGCCAGGAAGACGTTTTCGAAGTAGGCGTGTATATGTGATGTATTGGGGGGGGGGGGGGAGAAAAAATAAAAAAAGCAAATCCTCTGAAATAAGTAAATCTTCCGCAAACACTGTCAAGTCCCATTTCTTGCATTCCATTGCCTTCTGAATAATTTTATGAGTAGCAGTGCACAGAAAAGATCGTACTTCGGAAAGACGTATATATACGTTCAGTGGAAATAACGCTTTGACTGAGCGAGACGTTTATATACGCCTTTACAAAGTCTTAAGTCGTATTGTAGCTTTAGCATCAAAGCATAGTATTATTGAATTCAATAAATTGTCATTATATAAAGGGGGGCGCGATGAAAATTATGATTGAATATTGGGTCACAAACATTGGAAGTTTGAGAAGCACTGGTGTCGTGTCAGATATGAAGGCGTTTTAGAAGATTCATTTTTACAAGAAAGACTGGAAACAACACCGTTTTTTCACGATATTATAGAAACAATTATAAACCCCTAAATGGAACTGTTCAATGGAAACGATTGGATTTTTTATAAGAATATGCTGCGGTTCATAAGGCGACGGGACCCAGCTGAGGTTAAATAATTTGCCTGAATTCACAGAAAACAAAGATTTGCCTTCCAGCAGTCTGGATTTAAATCACCTCGACTATAAATTGTAGTCAGTATAGGACACAAAGTTTTGCCAGAAACGGCATCCCGGTTTGAAGTATCTTACGCGTTCTTTAAGAAAAACAGCAATGGAAAATTCTCAGGAAAGTAGCGCTTGGCTCAATAGATGATTGGTCAAAAGAGACATGAAGTTAAAAAGTGATCATTTCGAATAAAATATGCAATATGTTAATTGCAAATTAAACAAAAAAGGCTTTTTGATTCTCAGCTGAACAAAAAAAAAACCATATTTGTTAAAATTTAAGTCTATAGATTTAGTAGCTAATATAAATTTTTTTAAATTTATAACACCCTGTAACTCTCTTGTGGGTCGATTTTTGAAAACACCCTCCTAAACTGATCTCTACTCCGCAAAAGTAACACATCATTATAAATTTTGTTTAATGAACGCTTAAAATACTGTAAATAATTTATATCTGGATGTGTAATACGTTATTACTGTCTGTTGTATTTATTTTACGTTAAAATTGCAATATTCGCGAGCAACGTCCTTCCTTGCATTATAATGGCGATTTAATGGAAACCTAGCAAAATGTTGGCGAAAAGTTGGCATTTTTGACGACCATGTTGGCAACTTGGCGATTGATGGAACGGTGCAAACGTTGATATGCTGTAGCACCACCTGGTGGGGAGCTGAAACAAAGAAGATAGCACAAAAACCTTCTTCACAAAAAAATACATATACATGCCAATTTTCATAGCGATCGATTGAACGTGTTGGAGTGAAGCGAGGTCATATATACAAACATCCATTTATATATATACAGATTACACAGATTTTTACTCCTTTATAATTGTATCAGAATTTATGACACTACCAAATATATCGTCTATAATTATATACTATATTGCCATAAATCTAATAAATCAAAGCAATAAATGCAAATACAATACGCTACATTCATACATATAATTAGTTATAAAGTTGAGAACTCTTAAAGGTATATTCAACTAATACTAAGTCTACTACTTTCCAATGTTTTTTTTCCTCTTCTAAGAACATGGTTTCATTTTATCACATATAATCTCTCTCATTTTTTTTTCGTGTCACTGTCATTTTCATTTTTGCAAAATCCTTTAAAACAACTTTTCTAAATCCCGCTAAAGATTATGTGGATCAACACTGCTTATATTTTTTATCCTCACTCAATGACACTAAAAGCTTGTCGAAAGCTAATCCTCCTTTTTTCAAAAAAAAAAAAAGTTGGGGCAAAAAAATATCTATTTCAACATTTGTTGAACAACTTTATTCCAGAATGATTTACTCAATGTCCTTCACATTTTTATATAATTTATGAAAGTGTGTGTTTGTGTGTTGTGTTTGACATGAGTGCTTAAAAATCAATTCTTTGAATTAATCATTTATTTTTTTGAAAAATGTTTTTATTATGATGCGAGAATGTAGTCTAAATTTTATAAAAACCAAGGAATTTTTTTGGTTTTCATTCGAAATTATTACTCCCCCCCCCCATGAATTTATCTATGCTGTTAAATTATTCTAAGGATATATTTCTTAGAAAATAAAGTTTATTCAATACGTTATATATTTCAAATTTCAAGAAAATAATAAAAAAGCTTTCCGTTATAGAAGGCACACCTATAGTTTAAATCAATGGAAGTCCAGTAACTAAAAGATATAAAATATTTCCCGGGAGAATTCATGTCAGTGACGTGATAATTATAATCACGTATTCTCCATTGAATCCAAAATTTATTTTAGTCTTGTTCTACCGGGAAAATTTAGATAAAATTTCAAATTTAATATCTGGGTAAACATATTCCAGTTTTAAGATTCTTCAAAAAATTTTCTTTCGAAAGATAATTCTTATATTATACAAGTACTTTTAATTCAAGTGCATTTTATTTACCTGTATGCATTTTTGTTGAAAAATAGGCACTTTTTCAAAGAGTTTCTACAAAAACAATCTGGCAACGGTGAAACGCATAAACTGATTGGCTGGAAACGCGTGATTGTAAAGTTATGTGATTATGACGGCACATGATTTTAGCCCATTGTTTTGTCCTCCCATGTTTAATTAATCATTGTATGCATATTGCGTTACAAAAAATTAGATATCTCTACTTTCCCTTACTTTTTTCCATGGAACAATCATTTAAAAAGGAATGGTACCTTGAAAAATAATCAACGCAAATAGTGGTTTATATGTAGACCATGGGAAGGTAACCTTTTAGCTCTGAAATGCCAAACAAATCTACTAATATGATTCAGCGTGCCACACAGTACGACATGTTTGAGACCTTTCGATTCCTGCGATAATTACAAGCGTAGGTAAAGAATAGAGGTCAATAATATATATTTATAGTTTTATTATACATTAATTTTGCATCATTTAAATATATTTCTTAATATAAAAAAACAGTATAAAATATTAACTATTTCTTGAACAAAAATATTAATTAAAATTGTACACAAATATGCTTTGTATTTTTAAACAAATTTATTAAAGTAAGAAACACAACCCAACCTGAAATATAAGTATTTACCTTCATTATAGATAAATAAAAAGATAACTAAACTTTTTAATACGAACCTAGTGCCTATAACACTTTATTTTTATGCGGTAAAATAGTGTATAATTTGTGACTTTCAATTTGACAGGATTCTGAGCATTCAATTGTTAAATAATTTCTTTGTAGTCTCGAAATATTTTTCATATGAAGATTTTTGTAGAACCAAAAGCGAAAAGCAGGAGTACATGCAATTTTCTCTCTTCAAACTATTAAATCTCTCCAGCAATGACATTTAATAATTTACAAAATAGCTGTAAATTTATTTTTGAAATTATTTTTCAGATTTTGTTTGTTATTCCGTAAATGTCAGTAATTCTGAAGATTTTTGTCAAATAAGGTTCTTTACAAATTTACCAATTTCCTTCCACTCAAATATTGACAAATTTATTGATTAGTACAGAGTGCCACTGAGAATTGTACAAGTGGCACGCGTGCCATAGGTTGCCGACCCCTCATGTAGACTAAAAATAAAATTGCTGTGAAAAATGTGTTTTTCTATACTCAGCATTAAATAAATTTTATGAACCAGAGGCAACCAAAGACACAGACAAGAGTCTTCTTTCTCTTTTCGAAAATAACGCAGACCTTTTTCAAAAGAATTACGAATATGCTTCTTTCTTCTCGAGTTTTGGAGATCATTATTTCTTATCTCGAAATCCGAAATGTCGCCTGGATATGATGCTCTCGTCTACTAGTATTACTTTTTGCATTAAAAAAAACCTGCTTTGAATTAAAAAAAACTGGATAAGTCTCCCAAATACGAAATCTTTTCCAATCTTCAATCTTCGCATAGGTAAAATTTTTCTTCACAGTCGGGAAATAGCTTAGTACAATTTATTATATTTGCAGAATACATGTTTGAGTTTTTAGAACGCGCGATATTAGTAAAAGGGTTCTTTTTAATTTAAATGTTGCGTTTATAAGATTTTGAAAAACAATTTATTATTTGCCATCTGAACTATCGTCTGCTGACTTTAAATTTCTTTTTTCAAAATTGCGCTTGTGCACAAGCTGCGGATCAAAAAACCATTTTTTTTCGAAGTATTCTTTTTTTAAAATTCAAAGAGTTGCGTATTATCATTTTTAAGTGTAGCAAAGACAATTTTCTCAGAAAAGAATGATTCGTCCATCTTTAGTTTTTATGTAGGTGGAAAACAACCTAGCATAATCCCAAAACAAATAAATACTCTTATGTTAATCCCATGTAAAACCTTTTTAAAAGTTGAAAAGTTTTGAAAGATGCTGAAAATTAAAAAAATGCCCTAGCTTATAAAAAAATCAATTGAAAATTCTTTAAATACACTTAAGAAACTAAATTTCCCAGCTTAAAAGAAACTTCAAAAACAAGTAATATATAAAAAAAAATTAAGTCAATTTCCACTTTGAATGGATGAATAAAAAGTATTTTATTAAAGATTGAAAATTTGAACTATATATATGAAAAAGACTGTATTATCTTTAAGTGTCATCCACTACAAGTTTTAAAAAATTTATTTGAACTTGATTGAAGGAATGGAAAGTACGAGTATTTTATTAACGATTGAAAATTTGAACAAGATATATATATAATGGGAGAGAGAGCTAATAGTGGGAATTAATAAAACAATGCAGTTGGTTTTCTCCAAACATAGATATAAAATATGAAATGAAAATCATTCACTAAGAGTTAATCATGAACACATCATTATCATTTATAAAGCATAAATTTAATTATATAAACTTATTTAGATGCATATATTTTCAAAAAAATGAAAATGAAGGTAAACATGTCTACAGATTTTGATACTTAGAAAGTGCCACTGAAGGCCGATCGTGTAGAGGGGCTAATGCTCGTTAAATCTATTGAGGTTCTATGTCATCCCGTTGATCCCATTAATAAACACTCACATGGATCCCAAGAAAAGTTGGGGGGGGGATATGTAAAATTACTTATCATATAAGAAAAATGTTTTCTTCCGATATATACAGCGCAAAAGTAGTCAAGTTATCAGGATCACGAACTCGAGGTTATAGCATTGTTTCAATAGAGTCTTGAGTTCGTGCCCTTCAACCTCTCAAGCAGTGGTGAGACCACGATACCCTAGTGGTCAAGGTAATGGACTCGTGGCTGGCGTGTCACGAGTACGAGCCCAGTACTACTGAAGACCCGCCGTGTAGGGGAGCGTTGCATGTTAAATCTGTCTAGAGCTGAAACATCCTTCCGTTGGTGTGGTTGTTAGGAGAAGGGATGCCAGCTCAGGTGTCGTCATCGTCGCTAGACGATGGTTCAAAATTACGAGGTCCGTCGCCAAAAGCCCTGGTGTAACTGAACAGTGCGACATTAATATTCACTCACTCTAAAGTGGGGGTGGGCATTAAGTCGATTGCGGTCGACCGGTAGACCACCAAGACATTTTGAGGTGACCGCCTGAAGATTAGCAGTTAGTAATTATCCCAAAATATTCAAGATAAGCTGACAGTAAGCAGACTAAGTCTAGTACTGACTATATCTAGAAGAAATAACTTTAGAATAAAATGTTTTAATTTTTAATGTATTTTGAATTGTTTGATAATAAATGCATCATTCGGTGTTATTACATTTGTGGCTATTATTATTATGTTTGTACCTTGCATTTTGCTTAAAACGTGGGTTTAAAAGGGCGAGTTTTTATTTTGTTGTTGCTTATGCCACCTGTCTGACGTAGTCAGATCGAGGCCAACGAAATTCATCATGGCAACGGGCTAGAGATACGTTTGTCATTAGCCTAAGCTTTGAGCCCAAGAATGTGACAGCACGATTTTGCTCACAATAGATGGTGACACCATTCGGATCCACAAATTTAACGAGCTTGTGCTCCGTTTGTACTCTGTGAATTTTGGTGGTATTGGGCATCGAACCCAAGCCTTCCAATCTGGCGTCCGATGCTCTAACCACTAGGCTACCCACTGCTTATTTTAGTTTAATTATATGAAACGAAGTATACACATTTATTATTTATTAAGTTATAACTAATATTGCAGATCTTTTTCTTAGTTCACCACACCTACGCTATTAGGTAGACCGCAATACCTTGAAAAATTAAAAGTAGACCGTACGCTGGAAAAGTCTGCCCACCCCTGCTCTAAGGGAGTGGTTCTCTACCACTGTACAGCCAATTTTTTTAAAAAAAATTTTATTATTTTTATAACCAAATATGAACAAAATTATCAAAAATCACAAGCTCAAATTTCGCCTTAGGTTTTATAATTAATTACTCAATAACCATTTGTTGTCTTTGTCACACATTTTATTTAACGTTGAAAATTATTTCCATAAATTGTATTTAGTTGATTAATAAGAAATATGCGCTCAAACTTATTTTATAGTTAGTGTACCGCCAATTTTTGAAATTGTTGAATAAATACCGCAATGGGAAAAGATTGAGAATCACTGCTCCACAGACTCTCGTGGCAGCATGTGGAAGTAGAAATTTACACAGTGGAGTGACAGCTCAGGTGTCGTCCTCGTCACTGCACTATGGTTCAAAATGACGAGATCCGTCTCCAGTAGTTCTCATGTATATTCACAATGCGACGTCAATAAAGCCTCAGTCAATCAGTCCAACATTTACACAATATATAAAGTTCCTTCGTTAAAAAGACATTGCAAGAGATGTTAAGACAAGCCTCTACCAAACATATTATACCAACCATTTAATAAGTGAACCCTTACACACACACACATGTATAGCTTATATACACCTTTTTCAATTCCTACTATTAGCTCACATTCTCCCCTATATATATATATATATATGCCCACTTTTATATAAAATTTATATAAATATATATATGCCCACTTTTATATAAAAAAAATTTTTAAAAAGCTGTCTTAAGTCAGCAATGTTGATAATACTGTAGCATCCATTCTTTTATATTTTTATATTTAACTCTATTATTTTAATTTTTCATATTTCCTTTTAAATTCTGTTGTCTGGTTATCTTGCAATTTCAATTCTTTTCAGTTTTAATCATGTTTATTCACTCTCTTGTAGAGAAGTTTTGATTATATATATATATTCAAATCTTCAATCATTCATAAAATTCTTTTTATTCATCGACTCAAGTTCGAAAGCATTTTTTAAGATTAACTTGATTCTGCGTTATTTTTGACGAAGTTGCAACTAGCTGCAACAGATGGCTCCACCAAAGTAGGAATTGACTTTGAAAAAATATTTTCACATTACTTGTTCTGCATATATTTGATAGTATGTCCTATACTATCAAATATTGTCGTTATTCTCTTGTGTTTCATCAACACTTTTGAATCGTAGAAAAAGTTCGTAAATTCAACAGTTGATATCGGTTTCGCCACTTGACCGACTTTCAAAATTTCAAGGTATGTTGTCAATAGCCCTCATGCAGCTTAAAATAAACAATCAGTAAAAAATATTACAAAAAGATGCGCAAATAAAAAAAAATATATAATCAAATTACAACATTGATAGTGTCTGGAAAATTGTGAAAGAGTAACTGTCTAGAAATTTTATTTTATGAAATGGCACTTAAGTCTCGGAAATCAAGCTGTGTATTTGTAGCCCAACTCAAATTCAATCAAATAAAACATTTAAGATGTAAAGTTATTCATGTATTAAGCATAAAATAATGGCATTGCAAATCTAAAAAAAAATGTGCATTCATTCCCCCTCCCAATTTTACTATCAATATTTTCTGTCCGCGAGGGCCTAAATTACTAATATTCGATAATGAAATCATTTTCTGCCATCGTATGTGCTTCCCACTAGGATTCAATAAAGGGTAATTGACTTCATATTATTCAAGTTTATGTATTTAAAGTATCTCGAAGGTATACCCATTTCGCGTCAATAATCGATGAAAATAATAAAAAGAAAAATGTCACAACTCTTTCAAAATAAGCAACCGTTGCCAATAATTCTATAAAATTCCCTAGATTATTTGAGAGGAAAACATCAAACAGATATCGAATATTCCATCGAAGGAATTCATTGGATTTTAATTTATTTTTAACCGAAAGTTTATTTTCTTTTAAAAACTTCATATTTTCTGGTCTAAACATTTAATTTCTCGCAGTAATTTTATTTTGAGAAATGTTTTGTATAAAGATAATACTTAATAATCTTCTCTTTCTTGAAGTTTCGTAAATCTAACTTATGTGAAAGCGAGGTCATAGTTCAATTCATTACATTAAATTTTAAATTAAGAATGTCACTTAAAAAAATCATTAAATTAGAATAATTTTAGAAGATAGAATATGTGTCAACCATTGCCGCCAAAGGATGTTATTTTTCTGCTGATGATGTACTTCAATAACGTACACCCACCTTTTTTTTACAGTCTTTTTTTACACGATTCTGAAATAACACGGTATGTGCAAATTTAACGAATTCTTCTTTTTTACTCGAATTTTTTTGTTCTAGCACGAATTTTGAATGCAGATGATTTGATCGAATTTATCACAGTTTATAATAATACAGAAGTTGATATTAACGAATTCATTCAGCTATTAACAGCTGCTTTATTTCGCGAGGGCTGGAAATTTTCTACACCGTACGGAACAACATTTTATAACTCATGATACTGACACAGAGCGTGCATTAAAATTTCTACGTAATCTTGTGTAGCAGGATTTCAAGAAATATATAATATGCTTGAAAATACCAAAAAGCCTGCCTTTGATAAGACTTGGTAAAAACAAAAACCAACACAGGCCGTTAGTAATGAACGAAATTCTTCATTTGAATCAAAAACTACAATGGACTAAATTCATGTGACGTCATAATCACATGATAATTTTAAACCGCGTGTTTTTAGCCAATCAGGTTCAAAAACACATGTGACGTCATAGTCACGATAAATGCAATTATCTATTTTCAGCAAATCAGTTCATGCACTTCGTTGCTGCCAAATTACGCTTTTTACAGAAACTTTGTTTTTAAAAATTAATATTTGTTACTATTTAAAAGTACATGTATAATACAAGACTTTTTTTTCTTTAATTTTAAAATCTTTTATAACTCTCTTTCTTTTTATAACTCTTGAGCATCTTTACCCAACTATGCAATTTGAAATTTTACTTAAGTTTTACAAATAGAATAAAAAATACGAGCTAGTTTATTGTCTGTTTTGAATTCAATGTAGAACACGTGTTTATATTATCATGTGACCGTCATGAATTTAGTCCATTGTGCTAGACATATCTGATACATCGACTGATGACAGCATTTTTGATACAATCACGCGCTTGTTCTCAAGTAGCGATGAATAGTAGTTTCATTCCTAATTTAAATTTAAATTTTATTTGTTGTACTACTTATAGATTAAATTTTCACTCTACACTAATTTTAATTTTTTTTAAAAAAATTAATTGTTTTTGTTTTATAAATATGTAACATGGATTTCATTACTTTTTTGCAAGGTTTTGGGGGAGAAATATTTAGAAATTTTTCATCTTGCACGATTTTTTTCAATTTGTAAAACACATCCCCAAATTTACCATATATTGTATGTATTTTTTACACGCCTTTTTTGCACGGTTTTTTAAGTAACATGTATATCGTGCAAAAAAAGAGATGGGCGTATTTTGATTGGCTTAAGTTTGGTTGGAATTCCGCCAATTTTCAAGATCGGCTGGATTTCCCGCGTGTACCCATATTACTATCTGTTCTTTCATCGTGAACAGACTTCAGCAGAGGCAGTGTAAAAGTAATAGAATAGCCTTTAATATCGGATGAGGGACCTTTCATCCCAAATAGATAGCACAATTATTCATGCTTCCTTGCAATGGAATAATTCCATCCGGAAGGTTTTCTGTTCTACGATATATCTCTCTTATCTGTAAGGAATTCGATTTCTGTACGTCTCAAGTAATTTCCTTTGTTCTAGACTTTAATATCCTGCCAGTGAACCGAAAGGATAATGGAAGCTTTCCATTAAAATTAATTCTGATAGGTGCTGTCATACCGGAGAATATCATACCGTTTCGGACTTTGTGGTTCCGGTTGGTCTTGCCTTCTGTGGAACGATATTTATATCACTTGGAACGGAAACCTAACGGATAATCTAATCAACCACAAATTCGCCATGATGAAACGTTAATGGAATTGTCGAGAAAGCGTCGTCTTTTAATCGAGAAATTTTCTTGACCTTTTGGAAGGAAATAATTTGGATTTCGTAACTAAGTAGTTATCTTTAAAATATCGTAAATACCTGCTCGAAGATTTTGAGTCATTGCACGCTTAAGGGGGCTTGCTATTCATTTAAATTAAATCACCTAATATCATCATATCATTGACATATGATTCTTAAATCACAAGTAACAGAAGTTATGTATCCCCTTTTTATCCGCATTCAGTTAACGGAAGTAAATTTGTAGAAATTCCCAACAGAATTCTACGAATTTGAATTAATAATTAAAATGGTAAAAAATGCAAGTATACGATCACTCTTCATTACCAATGAAATTAAACCGTTTTCGATTTCCCCAAAGCAATGTTGTTTACATACAATAATAATTCCAAGTTTCAAATTAGATGACGGATTAGAACCCAGAGATAACTCTAGATCAGAAGTAATCATTTACAGAAAAATTTTAAAATGCTTTATTCTTGAACGAGATGCCAAAAATACGTATACGCGGGATGTGGTTTTCTTAAAGAAATGTATAATACTGTGCTGCTACATAGCCTGGCGTTGCATGGGCTTTTTCCAGTGTAAAACCTTTTACTTCTTATTTTCCAGCAATAAGATCATCCTTCAAATTTCTATTTTCGATTAACGATGTACAAAATACAATACTTCTTTAGTTAATACGAAATATTAATTTAAAGTAGGGGTCTTCAATCCATGGCCAGTGGGCCATGAATGGCCTGCTGAAAGTATTTTAGTGGCCCATCATTTAAATTTGAGAAAATTCTAAAAATAAAATTTGCCTTTCCTGCTTTTTATCATAAAATAGCGCCTTTTTTCTGTCATTCTTGTTATTTAAAACATGTCACTGATGTGTTTAACTATTCGTTCGAGATAAAATGTTCTGTTAATAGCGAGTTTTTCAAATAAAATATTTTTAAATTTTAAATAGAAAAAAAAATTTGACGACGCATAAAATTTCAGAAATTTTCCGAAAAAAGGTGGACGTTTATCTTTAACAGGTTTGCACACAAATTATTTTATTTTGACTTCCATTTACCTTCTCGGAAATCGATATATATATATATAATATACTAGCATCTAGTATATTATATGTATATATATCGGTGGGCAATATTTTTCGTTAACCCGTCTTTTGCTAACACAAATCAATTCGACGGTTTCCCCACACGTCAGCATGCAACATACAGTTAATTGCCCATGCGAGAAACATGGATTTTTTCTAAGTGGACATTGTTAGACTTTGAGAATTGAAGCATTTGAATGGTATTAGAGATTCTGTCAGTAGCATTGGAGCGCATGACAACAGGGAGATTTCTCGTTTAAACTTTCCTGTCAAAATGGTTGCTACAACAACATTTCCAATGATTATTTGATGACCAAATGTGTATAATCTAAGTGGATTCTTAAGTTACTTAGCAGAATAACCAGTGAACGAGCATTCAAGTGAAGATTGTGCGGTGGCATTCCTGATGTATCCAGATAATTCAAAAGTTCAGTTGAAAAATTTACGGATTCGTTTTCATCAGCGATAGTGTCGATTGATTTAAAAAAAAGGTATTAGATTTCAACAACATCAACATTTTTGCCGCCAAAATTGCATGATTGCTGAGGCAATCATTATCTAAACAATTATACAGTATATCCGGGACGACACTCTCCATCAGTAATTTTTTTTGTCTGAACAGCAGTACAGAAATTGCCTGGCAGTTTGCTACATTATATATTGAAATGCAGTTCTACATCCCCGTTTCCAATATCCAACAGTTCGTTAGAAGATATTTGTGCTGATAGATCGTCTTGAAATTGTACTCGTATGTTTATGGTCGATTGAAGTGTTCCGACGTTTCTCCATAAAACGATTGTTTTAAACCTGCGTTAAATCGTTCGGCAATAGTAGAGCGAGGAGACAATATCCGGTAAAGTTAAGGGGATTTTCTGAAATCCGATATCATATTCTTGTTCCCCGAGATGCTCCTGGAGCCCACTTTTTGAGCTTTTGTGCCTGCAAATTTGGTTCCTGGAAGAGGGGGCATTGCGCTCACCCGGCAAAGTTCAGGGAATTTCTAAAATTTTGGATATACTCATTTTCCGCCCCGAAATACACAAGGAACGCACTTTTTGCCTCCCCACCCCCAAGACCCCCACGGTCTATGTAAAAGACTGTCTTAAATTATCCGACAAAGTTACGGGAATTTCTAGGATCAGATATCAGATTTGTATTTCCCGTCTCGAAATGCGCCAGGAAGTTTTCGTGCGCCAAATCTTTTAAGGTAAGCCCCTGCCAAGGTGCGCTTCTAATACAGTCTTCCAGCATTATGCGGTGATGTTCGGGAAATTCTGGAAACCGATTCCAAATTCGGTTCCCTCGCCTCGAATTACGCCGAGCACTCACTTTTCATGTCCCTCCATCTGCAAAATCCGCTTCCGTCGACACGTGCGCATTGTGACATTTTGCGACTTTTCCAGTTTCCTGGATTCATTTGCATTTTCTGCAATAAAAAATATTCACTTCATTAATTGAGATAAACTATTCCATCTTCCACAAGTTGGACGAAAAGATACACAATATCCATAATTATAATAAGATTGGTTGAGTAGTTTCGGAGTTCATTGCGGACAAACACGGTGACACGGTATTTTTATATGTAAAGATATATTAATAAATTTGTAAGCATTACATCTCTTCCCTTAGAATGAGTTGTAGTCTTGAAAAGGAAACCTACATTTTTTTTTATTAAAAGCTTTTATTTAACTTACTATGTATGTATGTATGTATGTATGTATGTATGTATGTAATTTGTTCGGGTGGAATCTTGCAAGTCAATTTTGAAGCTGATATCTTCCTCCCATTGAGCTGAAATTTTGTATACACGTTTAGTTTGGATGACAATGCATGTTTTGACCATTTATATTCCGATATTGCAATTAATTAAAAAGATATTAATTAAAAACGTTAAACTAGTTTTGGGCGCCAACTTGGATATATCTGCATTGTTGTAATAATTTTTTTGTTACAACAATGGCAAAAGTTGGCGTCGAAAATCGGTTTTCAGCCAAACTGGAATTTCATAACGTTGCGCTATTGACTGTATTAATTAACTTTGTCTAAAAAATAATTACATTTCTACAACGTAAAAATAATCTAATTTCTACAACATATGGAATTTTTTTTACAAATTTCTATCTATTTTTTTGGATTTAAATTCAAAACAAAAAAAAGTAGAGCTATTTTTCAAGTAGATTGGTACATTGTATACCTTTCTCAATGCTGCCAAGTTAAACTGAGATGGAGTATTATAGAAATTCTAACTTTAACTCCTTAACTGTTTTGCCCTTACACCTTACGGGCTACTGAAAGTTAGCCACAACCGGTTTGCCCGTGCGCTGTACAGGCACCGAAATTTTTTCTTTCTATATTTTATTTGCACAGACATTTTTATTCCTATAATAAGGTTATTAGTATAGTGTGTGTTTAGGAGATGCAGAGAGAGAGAGTTTGTCCATGGTACTGAACTACTCTTCATTCAAACTTTGGTAGTGGTGAAGGTGAGAATTTTTCACTGAAGGCAAGAATATATATCCTTGAAAATATTGGATAAAGAACAGTGATTTAAAAGGCAATGTACAATGTGTTGCCTAAGGAAAAGGAAAATGGATAGATAATCCAAAGTCGATATTATCTCTATCCCCATTGGAATATAAGACTTAGTGTTACACTATTCATCATATTGTGTGTGCATATAAATATGCATACACACACATGAAATCCTATCAATCGTATGAAAGAGGTATGAACATGGAATTTTTTGGTAAGTGGAAGAAAATATATTTTAAGATATATGTGAAATATTCTTCTTAGTATGCAGAATGTACTTATTAAAAGCAAACATTTTAGGGTTTTTTGTGTTCAAAAATTATAAAATAAAAAAAAGTTGAGTAAAATTTTAAACCGGAGATTAAAATAAAAATCTTCCATTTTCGCGCGTTCTGTTAATTATTATGCTTAGTTACATGCAGTTAAAAAAATGGGCTTTTTTTGGGAAAATTTTGGTCAAAAAAATTGACCGCTTAAGAGGTTAATCTATGAAGCTCAGACAAAAAAATAATTATAGAATCGAAAGATCATTTATTTCGTCCCGATACGGTATAATGTTTTTTACAAAATAATAATATTTGTATTTCTTACGATTTTTTTTAAATAAGTCAAAATCGATGCGTTTTTATGAAAATAATGTCTAAATCGACGCGCATGAATTTTTTTTGTTTAAATGAATCGACATTCCGTAGCTCATGATTTGCTCTTTTAGAATCAGTCATTTAAAAAATAAAATATCGAAATTTTTTTTTTACGATTTTTCAAAAAATATTCAACATTTTAATATTTAATAACTTTGTCATTTATGAAGAAAATCTCATAAAACTTTTTTTCGTGTGTAGGATAATATTACCCAAGATCTGTACGAAGATTGAAAGAATTGCTTAAAATTTACGGATTTAAGAAAAAATTGTGTTTTTCGTCTAGTACCCTTTTTGCGAGAATTCATTTAGCTCGACTGTTCGAAAATAACCGGCTAACACCTAGCAACAATGATGCGTTGAATGAGATGAACAGACTAAGAAACCTGTCCAGTGATAACTAAAAAGTAAAAAATAAATTAAAAGTAAAAAAACTTTTTTAAAAACAAGCTTTTATTTAAACGCGCTAAAAAGAATAAAATAAATTTTTCTTTAAAATTTTTTTACTATCAACTTATAACGTCATTACACAATTTATATGATATAAAAGCTTGTCGCGAGATTTACCTCTGCAGATAAACAAGTAAATTAAATAACTTGATCTGATTGATTTCAATTTCTTAAAATTGTCAAACTAAGTAAATAAGAGTGCTTTAATCTCGCGACAAGCTTTTATATCATATAAATTGTGAAATGACGTTATAAGTTGATAGTAAAAAAATTTTAAAGAAAAATTTATTTTATTCTTTTTAGCGCGTTTAAATAAAAGCTTGTTTTTAAAAAGTTTTTTTACTTTTAATTTATTTATGTATGAATTTTTAGACTATAATATTTTTTAAAATCTTGGAACGCGCGGATCATTGTAATTTTTTTAATTTGGCCCACGAGCGTGAACGGTTGAAGATCCCTTATTTAAAGCAATAAAGAAAACCTTTCTGATGTAATGTGTTACAAAAAACTAAGCGTATTCATTATTTTGACAATTATTACTTTTTTGGAGGTTGCAGGTTCGACCCCGGCCCAAGTCGGTGGATTTTCTTGATGCAGAAAATCGACAGCGGCCATGTCGTACGATTATATGGCACTTGAAAGATTCTTTAGTGTATCTTTTTTGCTTGGATGCTCTCAGCAAAATTAAATCTAGTACAAAGTTCGCGTCGTCAAGAGCTCAGGTGCCTCCCTCTTGTGGAGGAAACTGGGCGTCAAAATTGCTTGTTGTAATTGGTATCGCCTATATGGTGTAGCGCTAAAAATTGGTACCAGCTCCTGGGGAATGTACTAGGTCTGCAAAGGTTTAAAATACCAATGCGCAGCCCCATTGAAAAAAAAACTCTTTTGGAATCTAACATAACAAAATGAGCGATGATTTACCAATTAATCGTTGAAGTCTCCGCGTCCTAAACTTAAAAAATACACTGCTATCTTCAAATAGACTTCCAAATTTAGTTTTGCTGTTAACTATTTGCAACTTCAGAAACCTCGCTCATCTTTCTACTATCTTTCTCTGATACATCTTAATGTTCTCTAGCAATCCTTATCTAATCCTTTCTTTCTTCTTTCATGTACTCACTGCGGCTGCATTCAAATAGCAATGCCTATTTACATATATAACGGTTCCTCCACAAAGAGTCTCTTACGAAACAACGCCTTAAAAAACCCTACAGGTTAGTCAAGAAAACACGCATATGACGCCTTACAAGTTCAAATATTCTGCAATTCAGTTTTTAACTTTTGGAAAAATGATGCATGTACAACCTTGAAGAATAGCTGTTTATTTTACAAAAAAAAATCCTCTAGGGGTGTAAAAGCTCAAACTATTCTAATACTACATTGCTCATTACCAGATAACTATGAGCAGAATTTAGAAAGAACGGTAAACTTAAAATTTTTCCAATTAACCGCTTAATGGTTATGATAAAATATTAAATATTCCCTATATTTTAAACGAAAATACCTTTCAATATTGTCTTCTAATTTATAACATCATCATTATTTGCATTCATATTTTCAATTTAACAATCTACGTATTATGAAGAGATGAGTTAAACAATATGGATTATGGAATGTTTGGCGCAATTCTCCGCATCTGCGGGGTGAGTTGCTAATTTGTGGGTGGTTGACCTTCAAAAAAGGTGGACAGGGGAAAGGATAGTCCCTTGGTTTGGGAGCACGAAGGCGCTGGACTGAATTTTGAGTAAAGGAAGGAAAGTTCGTTTGTTTATGGCCCGTCGCATAGGGCTTGGTCTGTTGTACCAAGAAGAGATAGTTTCTTTGGTTTTGATGTTCAGCGCGGCGGATAGTGCTTAGGTTGATTGTATTGAGAAACGGAGAGATAATTTTATTGGGCTGTTAACGCGAAGCACAGTGGTGAGAAGCATTAAGAAAGTAATAGAAAAAGACAATCTGAGGTTCTTTGACAACAGCTCTCGTGTAAATTCAAAATGCAACGCTAATAAACGATGAATTTATTTAAAATGAGCCCCGCCACTAGAGACAATATATTCGAACTATTTGATTACTTTTGCGTTATATATTTGATGCTTCATATTTAGTTTACTTTTAATAACTTGCATTGTTTGATTTCTTTTCATCAGCACATAAACGTTGCTTTCCTTTTATGGGACTTTATGGTTTAAAATAACAAGACGCGTATAAATTTTACATCATATTGAGGCATTTGGGAAACTACTTGTTTGGAGAGTAGAGGAACAAAAAATTGTTATAGGCATGTATTGTACAAGGTTTGTTAGTAAATTTAAAGTTTAGAGTGTTATTCTCTTATTTAATGCAAAATTGTATAATATTTGTTCAAGTGTAAAACAATTCAAAATTATGAGAATTTTCTTAGACTAGAAATATTTTTGTTTCCACAAAGATTACTTTTCAACTCCCTTAGAACCCTTCTAAAATATTTTTAAGTCTTTTTTTTATTTACATTAATATCCATTATTAAATTTAAATTTCTGAAGTAAGAAAACCACACACACACACAATTCAAAAGGCATTCTTTCTAAGCCTTTTTTTTTTTACTTTTGGTTCTTCGATTCTTAAAATAATCAGTTTCGAAATCACTTTCCTAAAGAGCAAACAAAGAGAATGACCCCTAATTTTTCTCAAAATATCCTCTGAATAGACCTGATTTTTTTTATGTATTTTTTATTTTTTCCTCATTGCATAATCTAATGCTCTACAAAGACCTTTTTTTTTTTGCCTAAAATTCTACATTCAGGTATTATTGAATTTTCCGACTGTTTTGTACTCCATTCACTTCCAAATCAACATAGACCACATTCGAAACAGTATTTGCATTCGTAGAAACGACATTGTTTGTCGACCCACTGCACTGAAATGACTCCATCTCGTATGTATGTATTACCAATCAATTCAACATAGAACAAGCCATGAACAGAGATTCAAATTGAATTCCTAGGTTATTAACTGTTATATTTTCCCATTTGAAGGAACTGATCACAGGTATTTTGAAAAGATGAAAGGCCGAAAATCATTCAGCCTTTGTAAAATTCGTTACCATAAAAGTTTGTTCGATACATTTTGAAAAACTGAAAACATTGTTGACAGAATTTATTAAATTAATCATTCTTATTAATTCTCTGCGTACAATAATTCTTCCAATTTGCGCGCTTTCATTTTCATAAACGTAACCATTGACTACAATATATTTCTGTAATATGTTGTGCATTATTATAAAACAACTATGTTATAGTGTGTGATGTGATTATGAATATACAGTGTGATTATAAATAAAGTTCTACTTTCAAAATCCTGTAAAAAAAACACTGCTTAAAATGACTTTAAATTTGAACTGAATATAATTGAACCAGGGGGAAATAGTATGGCATAAGAAAAAAATACAATGGCATTTTCATTGTTGCTTTTTATTTGGTTTGTGACGGAAGAACGATTGAAAACCAATTTTTTTCAATATGGTACAACCTTACTGTGGTGAATGGGATTTTAACTAATACTGCCACAACTGTTGAAAAAAGTCATTTTTTCCAACAAAAACCCTAAGTAATCATGCACAATGAACAGTACAGATGTCGGGGCTCAACGATTTTGCGTAAATCAGTCGCAAAAAAAAAACAACTCTTCAGGAGTGATGGAAATTTATTGTCAATAAACAGTTCTTGAAATACAGGATACACACACAGCAAAAATCGCAGAATAAATCTCAGAAGGTCTTCACACCTTCAACAGCTCTCAGACACAACTATCAGTGTCTAAAATACAAGTACTTAAGAGATTTTTCACAAGCACTTACTCGTTCTACTCAACAGCTGCAATAATCACTATTCGCTGGTCGACTCTTCAACAGTCAAGGCAAGACTACTAATCGCTAGTCAAAACAATACTAATTTCGGCCTCAAGAATTCTTCTCAAAATATGCGTCATGGATCGTGATATACGCAGATTTCTCCACTAATTTCGAGAAGAACCCCCAGAGTTGCGAACTCGCCAAGACGGTCGCCAAAGTCGCAGAACAAGTCACCAAAAATGATGCCAACTTGTCTCTATCACCAAGATTTCGCCAAGTTCCCATTGAATCACCATTATAATGTAATGGACGTCATTGCTTGCGAATATTATAATTTTAATTTAAAATAAATACAACATAGAGTAATATAAACGTATTGCACTTCCAAATATGAATTATTTCACTATCTTAAATATTCCTTACACAAAATTCGTAACAGTTGGTTTAATGTGTAACTCTTGCCAAAGCCGTTTTAATTCGATTCAAAATGCCATTTGTAGCCTAACCTACTTTCATTATGCCACTTGCAGCCTAACCTACTTTCATTATGCCACTTGCAGCCTAACCTACTTTCATTATGCCACTTGCAGCCTAACCTACTTTCATAATGCCACTTGCAGCCTAACCTACTTTCATTATGCCACTTGCAGCCTAACCTACTTTCATTATGCCACTTGCAGCCTAACCTACTTTCATTATGCCACTTGTAGCCTAACCTACTTTCATTATGCCACTTGTAGCCTCACCTACTTTCGTTATGCCACTTGTAGCCTAACCTACTTTCATTATGCCACTTGAAGCCTAACCTACTTTCATTATGCCACTTGAAGCCTAACCTACTTTCATTATGCCACTTGAAGCCTAACCTACTCTCATTATGCCACTTAAAGCGCTAACCATTGATACACTTTTTTTTCCATATGTCATACCGTTTTCCCCTTTTCAAGTAAATTCAGTTCAAATTTGAAATCATTCTGACCAGTGGTTCTTTTTTGCAGCATTTTGAAAAAGTTGAACTTTAATTATAATTACCTTGTATTTCTGTAATGTGTTGTGCGCTGCTATATAACAATTATGTTATAGTGTGTAATGATTATGAATATATATTGATTTTAAATCAAATTGGTCTATTAATATAGATGTTTTTAAACTGGGTGATCAATACAATCATTTAAAACTCCTATTTGTTGTGGTTATGTTACCCTAAGTATGGAACAGCAATTGAGCTAATGGGAATTTCAGTTTAAAACATACTCATGTCCATAAATTAAGGATAATGAAGTTCAGGCAAAGAAAGAGACAGAAGCAAAACAAATTTGACTTATTTGTAAAGTCTATTTATTAAACAAAAGGTAAAGAGCAAAAAAGATGCTATATGTTTGACATAATTAATAAAAATTGCGATTTTTACTCCCTGGAGCAAATTTCAAAAAAGAACATATTTACAAAAAAACAGTATAACATAGTTAGTATGATGGTTAATACGGAGTATGTCTCCCGGACGATGCAATACAGGCCTTACAACGCCTACGCATGCTGAGTATCAAATTATCAATCTGATCTTGGGGAATATTACACCACTCATCAAGCAATGCCCTCCGAAGTTCCGGTAGACAGGTGGGAGGGGGTTGACGGGCTGTAATTCGTCGGCCAAGCATATCCCACACATGCTCTATTGGATTCAAGTCCGGTGAGTATGCTGGCCAATCCATACGGGTGATATCCTCCGATTGAAGGCATTCGTCTACAATGTTTGCACGGTGAGGACGGGCGTTGTCATCCATAAAGAGAAATTCAGCACCCATGGCGCCCCAAAACAAACGTACATGTTGTTCCAGAATGACATCCCGATAGATGTGGCCTGTCATCGTTACACTCTGAACATGCAGGTCAGTTCTGGAACCAAGAATAATTCCTCCCAAACGAGCCATCCTGCACCACCGTAACGGTATCGTTCAATGGTGTTCTCTTGGTGGTAACGGATACCTGGCGCTCTCCATATGAAAGTGCGGCGAGAATCAGAGTACAAACTAAACCTGGACTCGTCGGAAAACATCACACAAGACCTCTGTTGCGGTGCCCACAATGCATGCTCTCTACTCCAGGTTAATCGCAGGCGACAGTGAGTTGCGGTAAGAGGAACACATCTGACAGGCCTACGAGCATATAGACCAATGTGCCCTAAGCGTCTGTACACGGTCTGCCTTGAAACTGTCGTACCGGTAGCTGAAGAGAGCTGACGAGATAGGTCTGATGCTGTGCTCCGTCTGTTTCTTTTGGCAGTAACTGCCAAATACCGGTCCTCATTCGGCTTTGTAACTCCTGGGCGACCTGTGCTGTAACATCTACTCACATTACCATCATCTTGGAATCGTTGCCAAAACCTGGAAATGACACTCTGGGCGATTCCAAGTTCCTTGGATACTTCCAGATGGACCGTCCACATTCCCTTCCGATAATTCTACCACGTAAATAATCATCCAAATGCTTCTTTTGTGCCATAACTATGCGGTTGTTGCACTGAAAGGCTTTTAAAGCGCTTGTGAAAAATTTTACTTCTTTGCCACCATTCCTTATATACCCCTCTCTTACACTCTCGTCATTGTGACGTACTATCCGCGCCATCTGGTGGTTTCCTGTAATTTGCATATTCTTCTTCAAGATGTGTGTGATAATTCTACAGGTGAAATTTTTATTCTAGAGTTCAATTTCTGTGTGATTCTGAATTATCCTTAATTTATGGACATGAGTGTATTTTAAGAAGGCCCTATTGAATCGACAAATTCTGAGTCGATCGGGTGTAATTTTTATATTGATTGAAGTTCTTTCATAAAATTAGAAACAACATAAACGTTACATTAAATGAATTATAGTTTTAAAAAAAAACTAAAAATCACCCTTTCCTAGTCAATCGAACTTTGTTGTAACTTAATGTTTGTCGCCAAATCTGGGAATGGGATCTGAAATTAGTCGCCAGATGCGGGATGGGATCTAAAAAGGGGAAATCGTTAATCCTGATTATCTTGTTTAGAACAATGGAATAAAATTATTGTATTGTCATCTGTCCTGGACAAGTGAGCAAAATTTCAAATTAATGTGACCTATTAAAGTGGGTAAAAATTGAGTTAAAAGATTCCGTTACAAACAAGGGAAGCTTATAAAAGGGTGTTAACAAATATGGAAATTAAGGGAGGGTGGAGTTTTATGACATTTTTTGATATCCTAAACACATGTTGAAATCCCTTTTTAAACCATTTTCTTTTTTGCGTGAGCTTCAAGGCTCGTTCATAATTATGTAAATCCAAGTTATTCAAAAACACTTGAGTAAATAGTAACAAAAAGTTCCAAGTGCAAGAATTCAATGTTCAAAATCAAGCGATTGAAGATTCTGCGTTAACATAACAAAACTCTCAACTTTGTTCCGATTATAAAAATGTATCGTAGTTTTTTTTAATCAGTGTATAAGACTTCGTGGAAAAAGTCATTTTAGATTAAAAGTTACATTCACTTTTATTTTGACATTAAAACTCAAGTAGTAAGATTTCTAAATTTTTAGTTAGATTGTGAGATAATGAGAAAGAAAGTGTCAAAAATATGGCAACAACTTCTCAAAAACAAATATTTTATAAAGTTTAAACACGTTTTTTTTTTCGAAACTGTTATTTCATTGTTGATGACATCTCAAATGCTATAACTCTTGAGCCAATACAGATACTTGTGAAATGTTTTATTTTAAATGGTTTTAATGGTAGTTTCTAAGTAATTGATTAAAGATTATGAAGTTAAATAATTTTTTGCTAAGTTTTAATTGCCTTTGAGTAAAGTGTTAGTTAAAATATTAAAATTTTTGAAAATCTCGACATCGAATAAGATTTTTGAAGCTGTAAACTTCTGCAACCCATTATTTTTTAGTTCATTCACATTAAATGTATTTAAGAAGTGTGTTCAACAATTTTTCAAAAATAAATATGAAAAACATATACCTTAATTTAAAAACATTTAAAACTTTATTTGAACATTTCATATTTTCGAATTTCAAGTTTCGAAAACATGAAATGTTCTTTAAAATATAACATTTGAAAAAAATTCCTAAATTTCATTAATTTTTTATGTATAATTATTTCCAAAAATTTTGTAGTATTTATAATTCCATTTTCCATTACTGAGCGCAAAACTACAAATGAAAAAAAAATTAAGTTAGAAAATAATTCTGAATATAGTTGACTACCCCTTAAGAAATAAACATTTTTGTCTGTGGAAGATTTCCTACATTTCCAATTCATAACACTTTTAATATTCTTACCAACTTTCAACAATATGGAGACCAAGAAAATCAGCATTACATAATAGAAATATTTTTGAATTGCCAACCACTTTACTACAACAAATTGATTGAAATACCCTTATGGTGTCATTTCTCAATTACTCAGTAGCTTTTCATCCTGTTTGGTCTCTTCTTCACGATCTTCAATAAAGTTTAACCTGGAGTCAAACTACTAATTGATTAATGTTTTTCTGTGTTTAACCAAAAATTATCCCTAGAGGTTAAACAGTAAATTTATAGAAACACGTGCAAGTATATATAAAGAGATTCTGATGCCTTTTCTTATGGAAGTAGCAAAAGAAAAGAAGTTGTTCTGAAAAAGAAATGGCACGTATTTAGAAAATAGAACATCATGTCTTGAAATATGGTGAATTAATATTTTTCTCATTCATACAAAAACAAATTTAATTTTGTAATATATTAATAACAATAGAAAACAGAACACCAATTTATTGATCAAATTTTTTGCCAGCCATTTAAAACAATTCATCAATAGACTTTTATTTATGAAAAATAGCAAGCTCATATTCCTCTCTGAGATTCAATTTTTTTCAATCACATAATATTAAGCATTAATTCACTGAAAGTTTAAAAAATTCTCGTTAAAAGCAATACAATATCATAATTTCCCTATCCATATGGACAAAAACACGATTTTTATCCAAACATGAACCGTCATTCTTGGTTAATGCTTAATTCACTGCATACGATTCCCACGAATTCGAAACTGCTAGCGTGTGTCAGATTTTCATACATACAAGGAAACAAGCCAACCGCAAAAACCTTCTTCTCAGAACAAAAAAATAAGAGTATAATAAAGTAAAGAATCTTGAAATCCAATTGCAGGAAGTGTCGAAAATTACAGCACACCCTTACAATCGATAGCATTCTCCCGACTTCTAAAGTGAATCATTTCCTTTTCCTAAGTAAGTTGTGCCGAAACGAGCGCGTGTCTGGAGTCGTAATTGAGTTGAGTTGAGAAAAGGATCAGCAGTTTCTCTCAGAATAAGATCTTAAAATAAAGACGGTAAAAAACACGGTTGAAAACTTCTTCTCACTGAGAGCGTAAATGTCAACTGCCTTCTCAATTTTTTTGGTTTCTCCTTTCACAACTGTTAGAATTGGACTCATTTATTGTGATTCTTTTACTTTTCTTCTTTCGCGCTAACCTTTTTCGGCGTGTTATTCTGATAAGAAAAAAGGGGAGGGTTTTTTATGAAACAAGAGTTGGAATGAATAGAAAAAAGAATAAACTGTTCAAGGGAACGACGCCCTCCTGATCTCCTGGGAGATGATTGAGACAACCGTGAAAAGACATCTCCGTTTAAAGTCTCCGATGAGCAGTTTTGTAGAGTGGAATGTTTTTCTTGCTTCGTTTCACTTCGGTCTCAATTTCTAAAAAAAAAACGATTTTCTGTTTGTTTTTTTTTTAAATTTTAATTTGATTTAGAATGTCAATGGAGAATATCTTTTCAATGATGTGACTAATTTGGCAATCCAATTTAATCACTCAGAAGTAAGAAGGAGTAAATAAAATTAAAATAAACTGTCAATCTTTTTTTTTTGTCGTCTGTGTGGGATATTTCTAAGAATGAATAGTTTACTTATTGTTTTAAATTGTTTTTAAGAATTAAGGGAAAGGAGGTTATTACTTGACGAATTTTTGAAATTTCATATTTTGACATACTTTTTCCGATTCCTCATAAACCAGTACATTTTGCTCATTTGAATATGATTTTGTTTCAGCTTTTGCAGTAAAGCAAAAAGTCTAAAGTGTCAAATATATTTTTTCTGTGAAACTATTGTATTTATTAAATGGTATAAAATATGAACGGAGAAATAAAATTAGATTACTTTCTATTTTCTTTGATAACTTTTGAAAAATGTACAGTAAATCTTGCATTCTTATATCAAATTATAGCTAAAACTATCTGTATTCTGCAATTCTTACATTTTAAATGTATCTTTTTTTTACTTAAGTATTTTTAAAATTAAAAAAAAATTAAGTCATCATTTGTTTTCTATTTATATAACAAGATATATTGATACATTAACAAAATTCAGCCACACAAAATAATAATGACCAATTAATATATATATATAAAAACTATTCCAACTCTGCAACCAAAACTTTCATTTAATCTTGAGTGAAAATGTAAAAATAAGAAACTTAGAACAAAATGTTTAAGGATTAAAATTTAATTTTACAAGCTTTTATTTAACTTGCAATGTAATTTGTTCGGGTGGAATCTTGCAACTCAATTTTGAAGCTGATATATTCAACAGATTGAGCTGAAATTTTGTATACACGTTTAGTTTGGATGACAATGAATGTTTTGAACATTTATATACCGAAATTGCTATTAGTTAAAAAGATATTAATTAAAAACCTTAAAATTCATAATTATTTTACCCCTGTTGGCTGTTTATTCCGTTGTGCTTGGCGACACAAAATAAAGAAAAATGTGAATGGAAATTTTTTTTGGGAGTTTTGACGTTTTTAAAACAGCGATCTAAAAAAGCGAACAACGATCGGAAAAATCATTTATTTCACCACGATGCGGTAAAAATTTTTTACAAAATAATATTTGTATTTTTTTCGATTTTTTTTTAATGAGTCAGAATTGATGAGTTTTTATGAAAATGATATCAAAATTGTTACGCATAATTTTTTTTTTTGTTTAAATGAATCGACATTCCGTGCTAAAACAACTCATGCTTTGCTCTTTTAGAATCAGTCATTTAAAAAATAAAATGCCGAAAACTTCTTTTTACGATTTTTCAAAAAATATTCGAAATTTTGATTAAACTATTAATAATTTCGTCAGTTATGAAGATAATCTCACGAAACTTTTTTTCGTGTGTAGAACAATAATATTCGAGATATGTGTGAAAATTGAGAAATTGATTAAAAATTAGGGATTTTAAAAAATTTGTTGTTAAATTTGTTGTTGAATACTCTTGTTGCAAGAATTCATTTAGCTAGACTTTTCGAAATTAACTGGCAAATGATCTTGCAAAAATGATGCGCTGTATGAGATGAACAGACTGAGAAACCTGACCAGCGATAACTAAAAAGTAAAAACAAATTAAAGGTAAAAAAACTTTTTTGTCGCGAGATTTACCTGTGTAAATAAACAAATAAATTAAATAACTTGATCTGATTGATTTTAATTTTTAAAATTTTCAAATTAAGTAAATACGAGTACTTAAATCTCGCGATAAGTTTTTCTATCAAATAAATTGTACAATGACGTTATAAGTTGATAATAAAAAAAATGTTACAGGATAAGTTTATTTTATTTTTTAAGCGCATTTAAATAAAAGGTTTTTTTTTTAAAAGTTTTTTTTTTTTATTTTTAGTTTATTTTTACATTAAACTACCTTTTTTTGCACTAAAAATTTTCCCGTTTCATATGTTGGGCCTTTTTTTACGACAAATGTGCATGCATTATTTTTTTTTTCTCATTCACATAGTCTTACGAACTTCTTTTGGAAAATGTATGCCTAATTTATACTCCTTACATTGTAATGGCGATTCAATAGAAAATTGGTGATAGAGCCTAGTTGGCATCATTTTTGGTGACCATTTGGGGTAATTTGGCGACCAAAAGAATACTTTTGGAAATTTCTGGAGAAACCTATTAACATCACGAACAATGACGTAAGTGTATTTTTCGAAAAAGATCTGTGTAGCCTATAAATAACGAGTCGCTCGCTAAAACTGAGTCAGTATTGTTTGGGCTGCTGAAGAGATGATACGATAGAGCGATTGCTTGCAAATAATCTTTATTATTATATATTTGTATTTTTAGACAGTGATAGTTGTGTCTGAGTGTTGTAGAATGTGTGTGAAGACCTTCTGGGATTTATTTTGTGAATTATGCTGCTATATCCTGTACTTTCAAAGAGTGCTTTTCAACAATAAATTTCATCGTTCTTAAGGAACTGTTTTGCTCTTTGAGACTGAAAGTATAAAATCCCCGAACCCCGATCTATGTAATATTAGTTTTAACAAAATCTATCTGCATTTTAATTTGCAAAAAATCTTTAAATAATAATGTTAAGTAATGTTCTGGATAAATTTGTCTGATTTCTATAGTAAAAAAATTGAGCAATGTTTACCACAAATCTGTAAATCATGCAATCGCCATAATTTATCTGTAACATTTTACGAATTTCAAATTTAATCGATTGATGATTTTAAGTCTTCTAAGTAAAGGAAGCAGGAGAATGAAGCTCATTATTTTCTATTTTCCAGTCAAAGATAAGAACTTGTTTGCCCGCTTGCGCAAGTCATAAATTCCATTTTAGGATTCAATAAAGATGGAGTGGGGTGCCGCCCGCTATGTTAAGTGAGCTGTTGTTAACTAGGGGACTCGAACTGTTGGAAAGAAACTGAAGAGACATGTAACGAAGCGAACTAGAGGAATGCGTTGTGTAACGGTTTTGTAAAAAGTAGTTTAGATTAAAAAATTATATTTGCAAATATATGTTAGTTGTCTTCCAAAAAGAACATCTTTGCTGTAAACTTCAAGAGAGTCTCTGACTGAATGATTAAAGATCATGGATCTAAGAAAGCCACATGGAGTATTCTTACAAATCGTAAATGTTATATTTTTTATGTATCTTCACATTTCCCTTTCACAGAAAAGAAAATTCTCTTCCCAAGTTAAAAGCTTTTTTTATATATACATTGATTTGGAAACTTCAATTTTCCGTGTAAAAAAAACTGAATGATGATCAAATATAGAATTTCGTAATTATAAGGCTTAAAAATTTTTAATACCCCTATTTTTTACTGAGCATTAGGAACAAACAAATACATATACTGAAATATAATCCTGTTTTCTATGCAAAATGTTTGTTCAGGAGATAGAATCCCTTGCAATTTTTTTTTTTTTGTTTACTCCCATTTTACATCCACCATTTCTTTGAATAAAATAAGAAGTATTTATTTTTAAATAAAAATATTCCTTAAAATAAAAGTATTAAATCTACTTACCAAATATTCTTTCGTGACATTAATTCAACCATATAAGCAAGAACAGATTCCATTAAATTCTAAAATATGCAAAAAATCGTTTTATAAAATTTTTTAGCAGGTAATTAAGTAAAGCGCGATGCAGGAAGCTTTTAAAGCTCTTAAAAAGAAAATTTATTAAATTAATCCTTACAATTGCATGTTTAAAAATAATTTAAGATCATAAAAACTATTTACTGATTATTTGTGTTTATCACGTTTTTCCCTAATCATACTGGAAGTGTAAATATAGCCCATTTCTAATAGAAAGATTTTGATTTTATTTCATCAAAATATGGAGTGCAAGGAAAGAAACAATTTTTTTTGTAGATATATTATGTGTAATGTTGTATGCAATAATCTAGAAAAACTCATAAAGATAATAATACGTTAGTAGATTGAAAACGTCCAATTCCAGAACAGTATGAGCAGATGTCACTATTTCAGACAGAACGTGCTATTGGATCAAAAGAAGCTCGGTGGTTAAATCAAGAGATCACTCCGTATTTGGATCACAGAGTATAGATATCATTTAACGATGTTAAATGGGTAAGCCATGGCCATCAAGAAAGTAACTGTCGACCATAGACTTGAGTAATATAGACTTGAGTCTTATAGACTTGAGTAATATAAACTTGAGTCTTATAGACTTGAGTCTTATAGACTTGAGTAAAACTGATTTTAGTGCTTAGTCCCACTTCAAACAGCTTCGAAGACGTGTCTGAAGACATCCAGGACTGCGGTGGGATATTCACCTGATTATAGCCAACCACACAGCTCGACGGCAATTAGTTACTGTAAGAAGTATCATTTATTTTGGTAACTGGACCCCTTTGATTGCCATCTTTGCTGACACCCTTTCACCACAGAAGTACGATGACGAAATTCTACGTCTATCCGTGTTGTCCTTACTTTTACGGAACTTTTTGCTTACATTTCAACAAAATAATGTCCACTGCACGTGGTACACTTTCCTACTGCTTGCGTTTGTACGTCTTGGACACTTCCCTGGACTGCGTGATGGCCAGGGACAAACCGAAAGAACATTTGGGTTCTGATCAGGCACTTATGACCATCTCTCGATCGTATCGATCTAACAAATTTTAATTTCTATGGCAAATAATCTCGCATAAGGGTATTTTTTAATTTCTTTTGACTCTGGTGTAGTTGTTGCGGCTCGAAGATCGCGGGTGTGAAAGGGTTCGAGGAAGAGGTAGACATAATAAAATAACTCATTTTATTTCATCTTTAGCACCTTACAAAGTCTGTAATTTTGTTACTGAACTCCGGGAGCAATAAAAAAAATCCTAACCGTAATCAGATAACTAAATTATCGAAACTACTTATCTTGATTAAAGCTCCTTGAATGATCCTTCTTGAAGCCCGATAGTATAGTCAGTTCCAAATTTGGTTACTTAACCACTTTCTAAAGAATTCTTCTATAAATATTAATCTTAAGGTGCGCGACCACCAGTCGCTATCTACTAACTCTTGGAATTCAGCTTAACAATCAACGTTTAACCATTATCTCGCATACTCAACGACTGGCACGAAAATAAATTACATTTGCATAAAATCAAGTCATCTCTACGGAAAGGGGTATTTAAGCAAAAATCACAGTTAAAAAATACTTTCTGTAGAATTAGTTAGAAGACTAGAATAGAACCCCGCTGCATTGTGGTATTTTTCGAATAAAACATTCAATTCTCTTATGGTGTTAGTGCTATTTCGCTTACAATACATGTATATCATACCCTCCCCCGATTTTTTCCCGTATGTTTAACTCCTTAGTGCGTCAGTATTTGTATTACGGAATGTATATTATTAAGATACTATACAAATATTAATATTAATACGCGATTATACTAAACTCTAATTTCAGGAGCGGCATCGGAGTGCTATAAATAAAAGAAATATTTCCTTTAATCTGCACGTATGAAAAAAAATTTCACCTTTCCAAATAAAGCATCAAATTTTAGAAGCATACGATGCTTAAAAAAATAATCAATGATAATGACACTTGGCACGAACCAAAGAATTCGCTTTGGAATAAAGAATATTTTTTCTATGAGATCTGAATAGTGGTAATACGTGAAACGAAAGGTAAAGGTTTTCTTTTCCACGTTCAAGGGGGAAAAACCAACATGTATTAAAACTTCCATGTATTCGTGGCTTTTTTTTTTTTCATTATTTTTTGAATTGGTTTCAAATTGAATCCGTATTTGCCATTGAAAAAATGGGATATTCGTCTGGAGGTTCTTCTTTCATGCGTACCAGTGGTATCTGTATTCAAAGAAACATTGGATTACATTCTCATGGTTGTATTGCGTTTGTACAAAATTTAATCTTTTAGGTAAACATAATATTTTTTTTCTTGTAAAAATATTTTAAAAAGCTACAAAAAAGATTTCTATATATATTTTTTAACAACTTTAAGATTTTAAAATCGAAAATCTCGAATTCTAAGGCTGTCATAATTTATTTTGTCTCTTAAATAAATGGCAAAGTTAGTTATTTCTTTTTCATTTTGCTATATAATTTTCTAGTAATTAATTTTAAAAAACTCCTTTTTCGCAATAACAGAAATCATGTTTGAAATGTTACTCGTTTTTATGTTTTTACTAATTCTAATTTTAAAACTGTATAAACTAAAAAAAAAGAATTATACTATATAGAGAAAGACAAACGGAAGCTATCTATATTATAAGATAATAATAAGAATCATTATATTAATAAGGATTATTTTTAAATCATTTAGAAACGAATAAATTGGGTGTTTGATATTTAAGAGGACCCTAAAAAAGACCAAAATATCATTTTTACAGGGCCCAGCAAAAAACCTCCCAAGTTTCAAAAGGCATTTACATACAAACAAAACAAGATACAGAAAAAAAAATTCTTATTTTTGAACAAATACGATGCAATTTTACATTAATTGGTTTTTTTAAAAAATGTCCGCTAAATGGCGTCCTCCAATGCTAGCGCATTGACGAAGTAATTTCCGGTGGAATGGCAGCCACTGTCTGTGTATGATTGCCTCCTTTAGTGCTTATAGGTTTGTAAGACGTTAT